>JAGJRP010000748.1:0-30740 GCA_022832235.1 Lepidurus couesii
CACTCAAAGGTATTCTGCACTTACATTTACAATTCTACATTACACAATCGAAATGTCGATGCGCATTCTTATAATTATATCTATGCCATCAAAATGTCACGGGATGATGTGATATGTTTGCCCTATTAATTTGAGTTATTGCAACAATAAAGATTATCATCAGTTAGTTACTCCATTAATTTGTGGCCCCCGCGTCGAATTTCATTACGCCGTTGCCCAAAGTAACTGTTATAGCGATTTTCTCTACGGGCCACTCTATACTTTGGCAAAGCGTACTCCGAAACTGTAGAATCGCTGTGAGATCTCGGATTCGCTACTCCCAGTTGAAGGCGCTGGTAATTTTAGGAGTAAACGGCAGCTATATTTGTTACGCTTCTGGCCCACGCAACTTAACAGATGTAAATGTAATGTAAGAAATGTAACCCAGCTTGGGAGGCTAAGGCACGGGCCAGTAGCGTTTTTCCCGTACCCGGGGGGCCATACAAAAGAATACCTAATACAAATCGATAAACAAACAAAAACTCTTGTAAACACTATACAAAAGCTTAGAAGAGTTATTTCTACCTGAGCGTCGCAAATTTATAGTGTCCATCAAATCTGGGTATTTAATCGGCAACTCAATCATGTCCAATAATTCTTGGATTATGGGTTTTAGGCCTCCAACATATCATCCCAGGTGACTTTCTGAATGGAAGGTGTTCCTTTCATGGAGCTACGCCAAGATTTTAATACATCGTTTATCCATTCTAGATCGCAGTAATTCAAATTTGTTTCGCTATTTGTTCTACAGTATACAAATAAACCGAAAGTATTTTTTATCTACGTTTTTTGTAATTTTACCTGATCGCTAAGGCAATATAACTAAGGCTTGTAAATCACCGAGTTTGTACCCCGGAGTCATTTGAACGACTTGGTCAATATCTTCCCCCTTCAACCGTAAACCTCTATCTTTTAGAATCCATTGTATGGTTTCCTTCTTTTGAATGTTATCCAGGGAGGTAAGATGGAACTGATGGGTAAAGTTCACAGCAACTATATAAAGGGTCAAACTCCGAAGTTATGCACATGAACCAATAATATAACGACAAACGGGGTACTTTCTCAGCGCAAGCGCGACTTAATTTGCAAATGTATAAAGTTAGCCAACCTGGCATTCGTCCTTCCGTCAAGCGTTTTGGAAACTATAGCTATTTCAATACAGATTATAAAACTAATGTAATATAGTATAGTTTAATTACTTGGACGTTGCGTCGTTGGTTATAGGAATAGGAGGGTTGGTCCTTATTTTGACGGCATAAGTGAACCGAGTTTCGGTAGCTTTGTTGGATTCCGTAATTAAAGAGGAACAATTGACTTCTTCAAATATCAGTCATATCAGACCAAAAGAATCAGCCAATGCCCGTAGCTCAGGCGGGGCGCCTATAATTCCAACGTTTATTATATTTAGATATTTATAATATTATATTACCTTCAAACTGCTGCAAATTATTGTTTAATGAAGAAAATGTGTACGTATATGCGCTGATCTACTTAAGTTAACGGGAATGCCCGTGAGAAGTTGGAAACTATACGACACTTTTGCACTTGTATATAAGCTTTCTTCATTTATGTACAACGTCAAATGTGAAATGTGAAGGTCAAATGTGAAGAAGGTCAAATGTGAAGGTCTGTTTACAGAACCCGCGGTCCCAATCCGCAAACTCGGTTTCAACTCTTTCAAACGGCAAAACAGCAACATCGGGCCGCGCCCACAGAATATCCAAATTGGCGGGAACTCAAACATAGGGGGTCCTCGGGGGGGTTGGGGGTTTAAAACCGCCCCCATCGAAAGTTTCCGCAAATGAAAAATATACGTTTTTCTAGCATGTGGTACTTATAAGTTTATTTCAAATTGAAATTTTGTTTTGTTTGACCGTTTTGAAGCTCGAACAACGCGATAACTTTTCTATTTTTTCGTATCCCCCTTTCCTTACCGGAAAGATATTGTATACGACAAAAATAGGATTTCAAGTTCTCGGGTTAAAACCCCCCTCGAAAAAAAAATCCTGGGTACGGGCCTGGTTATATAGGGGAGAATCGGTATCTTTGTCGGTAATTTTCCACTTTCGGGTGATTTGAAACATCAACGACTTCTGGGAAAAAAATTGCTACACCTTAACGGTTTATTTTAGACGAGGGGAAAAATTAGGACAAGTACCAGAAAGAGTTCCCTATAGAACAACCTTGGAATAATTAACACACGTTTGTAACTTTTGGAAGAAAAAAAGATTCCGTAAAAACTGTGTCAAAGATACCGACTCTCCCCTACACCATGGAATAGGTGGCCATGGGAATTTATGGGATGTCAGGCATTGCGGGTATAGGAAGGGCATGGACATCCTTTGCATAAGCTTCCACATATGCAATGTCTGGCATATATGATACGAAACCCATAGGCCATGGAACAGGTGACCATGGGAAAAGATGGGATAGCAGCCATGGGATGGGAAGAGCATGTACATCTATGGAATAAGCATCCATAGGCTGTGAAGGGCATGGATATATATCGAAGAAGCTTCTATGGCAGAGGATGGCATGGACTATCATGGAAACATAGGGCATGGAACATGTGGGCATGGAAAGTTATGGGATTTAAAGCCATGGGATGGGAAGGGTATGGACAGCTATGTAACATGCTCCCATGGCAGTTGAAGGCATAGAGTTCCATGATACAATAGAACATGGAAAAGTGAAGTCATGGAAAACTACAACCGTCCCATTTCCACAGCATGGACTGCCATGGAAGCCCCGCCATGGCAAAGCGAACCATGACGTTCCATGCCAGGACCATGGATGGCGGCAAATGTGCCATAGACGTGTCCACCAAATTTTTACAAGACTATTTATTGTTTAGTTATAGAACACTTTTTTTAGTACTCTTGGGAAAGAAATAGCTTTCCGTATGCAGCTTGTCGTGTCACTTTTTCTTACTTTTTAGTGTGTTTTTTTCTACCTTTTTATCCTTGGGCACTGGAACCGTACCATATATATAACCGCAGCTGCATGGTCGCTGGCCTATATTGCTGGCCTTGATTAACGTTTTTACATACGTGTATATACTTCCTCATGTAATTAATTCAATGTCTCGTGTTTTAAATGCTCGTTCAATTTACCATCTTTTATCCTCCAGGATTGTTTATAGTTTTCTTGTTTTATTTATTTGTAAGGTAATTTGAGTTGAAGCATATAATCGATCGCCACTGATGTAGGCTGAAAGATAAGTTAAGAATTTGAAATGTGATGTGAATGGTTAGTTAAGCTGAAGTATATAATCTGATAACCATAACCAAAGGAACTTTTATTGTTATGAAAAGGGATGTATTTTTACTTTTCCTATACCTTGTTTTTTGCTTTCTGTTTGTTTGTATACATTTCAGGTGTTCACCAAACCAGTAGCAGCAGCCAGTATTCCCCTGCATGGCAACTCGAAGACATCCTTGTTTTCATTCGCCTGAATTCTGTAGCAATTTTGGCTTCGACAGTGTGCATGGGTTCCGAGTGCATAACCAAGATATTGATCGAGGAATACTATACGTAGGCTATATACAGCTGTGCAAGACTGTTGCTCCCTTTCACTGTTGCTGGGCTACCACCTTAGAGGATTGGAAGGCCCTTCCAATTTTTCAGGTAATTTTGTATGATTTTAATCAATTCCCTAATTCTGTATCATTGTTGAGCTTTTCAGGTGATGTTCCTCTGGCATATAGCTTCAAAGTAAAAGGAGTTACCTCTGTGAGATGAGGGATTAATTGGCTTAGCAACAGATGAACCTTCGCCCTCTCGTCTTTTCAAGGCAAAAATTAAGGCTTGGCATTAAAAGTCACAATCATTTCTTTTTTTTTATGTTGTAGCAGAACAACGAAGTTTTGTTGTGCTGTTTTCTGCTTATTTAAGAATCGGTTGTTTTAAAGGCCCTTCGGATTTGAAAGCTAGATATAGCCTTTTTTTAAGCTCAGAAATGAGTCAATAAGAGAAGGAAAGAAAACCGCAATGTTCAGGTCAAGTCGCCACATTGCAAATGTCGCAAACGAAGGTTTGAAGAGGTGTTCCCCAACTAAAAGCTGGTTGTAAGTTATAGCTACAACGCAAGGCGATTTTGTAAGGATATGAACTAAGGATATATGTAAGGATATGGCTAACGAACCCGTCATTTCCTTTGATAGATTCTTTTAGAATTCATTTTTTCTTCTTTACTGGAGAAGCGAAAAATATAGTGGGTATAACTGCTGGTTGTGTGAATTAAGGGCTCATCTTGAAACGTGATTGAAAAGGCGCCTCACGTGCGAGGCACACGTAAGCATATTTCCTCCCACATCCAACGATGTCATAGGCACAACCTGAACAATAGCAACAGGGGTTTTGGACTATGAACTAGTTTATTTCCTTAAAAGAAAAGCTGTATTTGTGGCTCATGTATTGAGGTAGCGTTGTGATTTTATAAACAATGCAAATCGAGGTGACAAAAAGAAAGCCCCGCATACCCTTGACTCGGTTGTAGAATGACACATTTGCCAAACAAAAGTAATCTGCATCTCCTCGTAGTGCTCGTAAAACCAATTTTTAGGATCTGGTTAAATATCTCTCTTACCGCTTTGCTTCTATATTTGTTTAGCTACTGGACGACTTGGCTCCACCGCTTTGCAGGTGCATATTTCTCCGAACTTTATAACAATCGGATTATGCCGCACAAGATCTCGTTTGCTATTTGAAAACTATACCCTAAATTCATGCGTCATCGACGTCGTTATACCATTGATCGTTAGCCAAAAAATAACTCCTGATGAGACACGAGTTGTATATTGTTGGGTAGAATTTGTAGGTTATAAGTAAATGAAATTTTTTTTTTCTTGCTTCGGATAGATTTGGGTATGCTTCTCTCATTTGGAAGTAGGCTAATAGCGCAAAGCAACACAATAATCTTGCCTTCTGGCAAAAGCGTAGTCCTGTTGTAATCTTATTTGATAGAGAAGCAGTCTATACATTAAAAGAAGCTGCAAGACGCCTTGAGGAGATCAAATAACTCTTGTCAAGGTTCTTTTCTCCGTCATTTCCATGGGGTCGTAAGGAACGTCAACGATTGCGTAATTGTGTTTTGGCATATTAGGATATGAAAAAGGGCTTTTACCATTAGGCTTTCTCTTCTAAAGTATTGGCAGCAAAACATCTACAGTATGTCATGGGTCGAAAACAACAAGAAAATACTTAATGAAGACAATAGGTTGGTGTACCCTGCAAAACATATTCTTGTAATTCTGGTACCTATTCTGCCAAGAAAAACTTTGTGTCATTACGACAAAATCGTAATATTACAATATAAGGAGAGAATTCGTAAGTAATTCATTATGTTGAAATATGTAATTACAATTAAAACGTGGTAAATGGCGTTACAATGAATATTGTAATACATGTTAATGTGTAAATTTGCGGAACTTATTTTTTACAGTGTTGGATTATTATTTTCTTTTCTAGTTTAGCATAGCCTTCAAGCATCCTAGTTTGGGGGAAGCATTAAGTTGGCAACGTCATATGAATTATGGGAAAATAGACTTATTCGCAAGAGGCACGGCAACGAATTTGAAATGCACACTATATTTACGGTATAAACGCATGACTTTCCGTTTTGAGAAGCTTGTTTTTTTCTTCCTTTTATCTACAGATGTATATATACATGTGCTCTTGAAAGAAATGTAAACCCTTATCGGTATATTTATTTTTAGCTTGGTAAACAGTTTTTCATTTAGCATGAGGAAAAAAGGTAGAAACTTTAATGTGAATGTTAGAATTGGCATCCCGCTTTAGGAAGCACGGTATTTGGTTTCGAGGACCCTGACCTATATCAAAGCATAATCGTCAACTTCGCACCTTCCTATCACTAGATCCGAAACGTAAGTATTAAGGGGACTAAATTGGTTCTCTTATCATAGGTGAATATAGATTTCGGTATTGTGTTTTCCTAGAAAAAGTGTGTCAAATGTGAATTGCTGGCTTAATGTCCGGTATAAGAAATTCCCAAATCTTGTGTTACCACGACGTTCATAAATCCTTGATCTGGTTCTAGCAGTGATTCTTATGTACTCCATAATCCAAAGATACCAATACTCAAGCTTAAAAAGGTTGGCTTGCCCTAAGGGCAAAACGCCAACCCAAAAACTGTCGTAGCCTATAAACAATAACATCTGGGCCAGATCATCATCTGTATATATATATACCTGTAATTTATAGGCATGGAAATCCGAAACCCTTTTCAACGGACGATTTACGACCAACAGTAGAAGTGAACGAAAATCATAGTTGTTCAATTAAGTATCACTTGACAACTTCACTCATGCGGGTGACTAATGGCTATATATGGGGATATGCAGGAAATTGTACCAAAATGCGGGGAATTTTCTAACGTATTGATCGACATAACGTGCAAGTTTGGCAAGAGAAGCAAGAAGCAAAAGGGACTGCGTGCTACTTGCGTTTTCTCTACATGTGACTGTCGAGCTTTTTGTTTCTTTTCCGCGAATCTCTCGTGCTCGCCAAGTTACGTTACGAATCGTAATGAATTTAAGAGGCGTTCCTAAAAGTTACGCGAGGAGTCAACGTGCTGTAGGGAAAATCAAGGTGTTCGAAGGAAAGGGGCCCATTGCCAAATATGTTACGGATTTAGACGTTCTTCTTGATGCAGAGCCAAACCAAAGCTACAATCTAGAAAGCTACCCAGCTTGAAATATGTCAAAATGTTCATTCAAGGTCAGTTAAAACCTTAGGTCCAAGTTTTGATGATACCGGGAGCAGAAGATTTTTCAAGTCCAACAAAATTTTCTGTAAGTCCTCCAGATTAAAAAAAATAATTAATAAATGATGAAGCACCTTTTATACTCGTCCGCCCAGGCGAGAGATTAGGGTGACTCCAGCACGCTTTCATGTCTGCAGAGGAAAAACTGCAATAGAAGTTTTCTCGGTTTTATTCTGCGTCTCCGTACCGGTATTTTAAATTTCTACCATTGTTTCACGTTGCCTAAGGCATTTTCAAGGGTGTCGTCTGCTTTCGTTCGTGTACTGAACGAGTTTTTTGTTGGGAGCATGGAATATAGCCTTGCTTTGTCTACCTTCGAGTTGTCGGGTAAACAAAGTTGTAAATTTCCAAATTCATTATCCTACTTATCGTCTTCTTTTTTTATTCACTTTTTATAACCATGTCTGAAAGAGAAGGAAAAACATTTTCGAAAACATTCGGTTATGCCAAAGTTGGCTAATTGCGCTCGCGAACTTTTGGCAAACCTTTGCTGTTTGCAACTTGAAAATAATAGGTTATATCATGCCTTGCATTTTAGTCCGCCAACATGTAAACCCTAATTAAATCGCAGTTAATAAGAAAGACAATCGTATTGTTAGCCTTGGCCTTTGTTGGGTACGTTCGATTCTTTTGCACAGATCGTCCAAGTTCATTCGTTGCTCTCGGTCGTTGCCAGGGCCGCTTTGTGCCATAGTTCCAGCAAAAGCCCTGGTCTCTCCGCTGCTTTCCATTGGAAGGTATTACGACCAATGGCAGGCGGAGTCGATTGCAGCAGCCGGAGTGAAAACAGGGTTCGGTGTCCTTTCCATTTGTTGCAATATTCGTCCCAAATGTTGGAAAATTTCTCTTCACGGTTTACAAAATGAGGCAAGATTTACTTAATAAATGGTAGCTCAACTTTAATTTAGATATTGAATGTTTTTAGAGGTTTCCCTGCGAGTTGGTACTTTAAAGCGAAGGTTCCTTTATGCTTCTGTTGACGTCACAAGTGTCTGCCGAACCAGGGATCGTACGACTGGGTAAGCGAGTATCCAAGGCTCTTCTTTGCTCTTCACCAAGGGTCTTTGTTCCCTTGTTCAGTCTTGCCCGAAAGACTGCTGATGTCAGAGTGTTAGTTCAGAGCTTGTTAGTTGAATGACTTTTCGGGTCCGATTTTTTTACTTGGTTTTGAAATTGTTTTGAAAAGTGAACAATAAATGTGACGGGCTTCTTAAGGGAAAAATCAAGTGATTAAAGAATTCGTCTTGGAGTAACCAAGTTGCTCAGTTACTTGTTTTACGTAAAAATAAGGAGGGGAAAAACTCCCATTCGGTGTTAACAAAGGAATTTTGTTTCAATTCCAATTGGCGTGATTTAACTGTATTATTTGGAGAGTGCTGGAACGTGTCTTAAACCGTCAGGATTTGTGGATTCCAAAACGTTGACAATCATGGGACATTCTGAGGTAAGCACAAAGGTTTGTGGTCTGCCTAGTAACAGTAAAGGAGAACAAAAAGTCCTAAAGGCCAACCGGCCTACCGTAGACCGTACGTTACTGCCTTCCATTACTAATGATTCCTGGTAACGAGAAAATGTTCGATTCGCGTATCCCCCACACTGTCAATTATTTGTTCCATTGTGAGCACCTTTTCAGCAAATAATAGCGCCGTAATTAAACGTTTAACATCACCGATTCTTTGTATGAATTCGATTGTCTGCGAATTCCCTCTGTTTCGGTCGTTAACGTTCTTGTAATTTGAAATCGAAAGACCCAAATTCCCTTCCAGAGCTAAAAGCTATAATAATTTTTAGTATTTCTTTTTAAAGCTTTAGTAAGTTTCATGACCTACTTTTAAAGCTGTCCCTAGACAAATTTGGTCATTTGTGATCAACTTGTGATGTTATTATAGTTAGCTGGGGACCATTTTTAAGTTCAATTTTTCATTGTATTTCTTCTCGTATTTTAAGTCGACTGTCAACAGAAGCACACTATAGTTTGTATTGATAGAAGGCTCCGTACAAATTTTAATAGTTTCAAATTAAGCCATGGTGGGTTTTCCTAGGGTTTTGGTAGTTGCGAGAACTGGCCGGCCCATCTCTTGTTTCTTTGTTTCGAAACCCTCAAGTTCACTTTGCTTGCCTCACTTTTTTAGTCAGCGTGTATTGGACTTAACGGAGCTTTTTTTAAAAAAGCTTATTCTCTTTGTCAATCGCCATTGTCCGTCATGTTAGCACGAAGAACACCAGATAAATTGAGTCACGTTAGGACTTGAAGCCAGTCTTAAGAGGTGTTTCCCCGTGTCGAGGGGGAGAAATTGCCTTTATCTTTGCCGCGTGCCTATGTCTGAATTCCTTGTATATTTTCGTCTATACTTGGAACAAGTACAAGGGAATTCCCTTGCTGTTCGTTTGCGTCAGATTTTGCTCGCTAAGGAAAACCAGATGGAATAGGTCTCAACTCTAATTGGTCTCTCAATTTTTTTATTTAAAGTTCAAGTTTCTCTGCGGGAAAATTGATGAGGGAAAGGGAGATGACTGTTGCGTAAGCCTTTGGAAAGGGTAATTTATCCTGTGAGGAAATACAGGGGCTACGTGCGAGCGTTTATTGTTGGGGGAGGAACTTGGACGAAGCTCGCAGACTGAAGTACTGTACGTTGCGTCAGTTTCTGTTGTAGAATCCATGTATGTTCAAAGGTAAGTTCATATACTCCATGACAACGTTTTTACTTTATTTCCTGTCTTTTTGGAGAGAAAACGTTGTATTTGGGGAAAAGGTTGTTACGAACTGTGACAGGACGAGCCGGTGAGGTATAATCGTGACGTCACTTTGTGAGTCATGGAAAACGTATTAATTAGGCAAAAATCGGCAAATGCCTTAAGGTTAAATGTTATATCTGCACTGCAGTACTCATTCAGCAAAACTAAGGAATCAAACCGCTACTGTAGGAAAATAGCATTTCCTTAAATTAGATTCATACGCTTTTCTTGATAAACAAATTGTGAGTTTATTTACCATATTGAGTAGGAATTTTTATAACCTCTTTTTCCCTAATTGGCGATAAAATTTTGTAAATGTAACTTCCGGTCTCTTCTTCTCATGAGAACAAGCTTATGCAAATGAGCATGGGTGCGGCAACTAAGCGAAGTGTATAGACATGACCTGATGTCCGAAGAGTTGGAAGCGTCATGTAATGTCTTGGGAGACCCCAATTGGGGCCTAGGCAGGAATGAACAAGGTTTATATACGGTCAAACGTGTTGAAGCGTGTTCAGGTGTCCGCATAGATTAGTACCTATAGTCGGCCTGGAACAGCAGGAAATGTCCTAACTTGCCAACTGATTGCTGTTTCCTGGTTGGTTCGACTGATAGTGGTTGTGTGCCAGTTAGTAACAACTCAAATTCACAAGACAGACCTAAGAGGTTTGGACTGTATGGAGGACAAGGTAAACTGGGTCGGCGTGTACACATCCGATATTTGCATCAAGGACATTAAGAGCATTCAATTTCGGACGTTTACGTGCAAACTTCTTTTTAAAAAAAGTTTGAATAGTCCGGTTTCACCAAAGAAAGTTTTTGGTTCCCCGGTGTTTAAAGTTTTGGAGACACGGATTTTTAGCCTTCAAATTTGCATAAGAGCATAACAAGTATAACCGTCAAACCATTGGTTCTTAGATATAAATTAGTACACGTGAAGGTTTTTAGCCGATTAAACGTAAACAGATTATGTAAACCTCGTCGCCTTGACGGTTTATTCTTTAGTGCGATTAAATTTAATATTTAATTACGGATGCTGCATTTGTATACATATCGGATGCGGGCTTAGCCGTTGAAGGTCGTTTGCTGATCAACAAGCAGCATTTTTTATAGCATTTCCTGGTTTCATGGTTATGTCCATATCCTTGAACATGTGCCAAGAAGAGTTACAGAAAGTAGAACGTATACCACGTTGTCGTGTACTTGCGCAGCCCGACAACAACAACATAATTGCGACATTAGCTTACACGTGTCTTAATGCGATAAACATTATTTCGCTTTCCTGCTTAAAAAAGTACGCAGTTTTGGTATAACGTATGAAAAGTTTATAATTCTTTGTCAAATACGTTTCAGTCCATCACATTCTTAATCAATTCCTTGTTTGTTTCTTTCCCCCCGTAGGCTGGTCATGCTTTAATGCCCGATCCTATGTCTTGTCCTGGACGTCCAGAACGAGTATCACAAGTCATGGCCTACCACCCTCAATACCTAGAAATCTTTCTGCGAACGCACAACTTCATCTTACGGGGAGACGGACCTTTGCCTTTTCCTTATCGCCACTACATCGCTATTATGGTAATTCTTAATATGTTGCGTCGAGTCTAAGAGGCAGATTATTTTCTGATTTTGTTCATTCTCACAGAAAAAAAGTAAAAAAAAAGTGCCGTTATCATAAAGGACGTCAAGTCGTGGCGAAAATTGTTAAACAACTTTTGGGTCCAAGGTTTATAAAACCGAAGCGTTTGACATTCTTCGACTGCCTCAGAGTTTAACCTCTTGAGCTCGAGTCTGAGTCACCATTTTTTTAACAATATTTGGCATGAATATTTTTCTTATTTAATTTGGCGATGAATAATTCAATGAGTGATTTAAAACGACCTGCAAGCAGGCCCGTACCCAGGGGGGGGGTTGGGGGGTTTAAACCCCCATCGAAAGTTTCCGCAAATGAAAAATGTACGTTTTTCTAGCATGTGGCACTTGATAAGTTTATTTCAAATTAAGCTTTGGTTTTGTTTGACCGTTTTGAAGCTCGAACAACGCGATAATTTTTCTTCTTTTTCGTATCCCCCAATCCTTACCGGAAAGATTGTATACGATAAAAATAGGATTTCAAGTTCTCGGGTTAAAACCCCCCTCGAAAAAAAATCCTGGGTACGGGCCTGCCTGCAAGTAATGAATTAAAACTGCATTTATTCCTGATATGGGATGGGTTACATAATGGAGTTATCTCTGAACCCTTGGACGTTATAAATAACTTTATACCTTAATTGTTGACAAGTATTGTGTCGGCCGGCAGGGAATAGTTTTTTTTTCAATCCTTTTGAATAGACTGTTGTTTTTAACGATAAGGACGCAGACGTTCAGAAGTAATCTCAGAGTTCCGTATGGAACAGAACATGGGGCCGCAATCAAATCTGGCACAAAAGTAAAGGTTTCTTACAGAGAAAATGAAGTTTGAGAAATAATGGAAGTCCGGATTTCGCCATGCAATAAACAACGCGAGTTTAAAGAGACAATCATTTTGCCAATTGATTCTCGACACTTCACGCTTGAATTGACCCGATAGTTTTACTTCTTCTTGGTAGCTTTTGTGCTGTGGTATCTTTCTTTCGCTTTTTTTTGGCATGCTCGAAAGTCACGTTACAAGTTCCCAAGTTGTTTACTACTAAGCTGACACCATTTTGTCATCAAGGATGCCAGCTGCAATAGTTGTTGTTTGCTGTTTTTTTTTTTAACTTTGCTCTTTTCTGAAGATTCTTACTCGACTTGAAGCGCAGCTGTGCCAGTTACAAGGATTCCCGGGGTGTACTTTGTGCTTGACTTGCGCAGTTGAATAAAATAAAACAGTTTAGGAACCGGTTAGGTTCTTTTTTTTTTTTTGGCAAAATGAAAATAAGTAAGAAAAATCTAGCCGCTTGGCTTGGATAGCCTAAAACAAATTCTTGGGTCTTACAGTTAGGAGTTAGGGGGTTGAATTGCTGTTTGACCGATTAGAAAACCAAATTAAAATGTATGGGTTTATCTTAACTGGGTTTATCTTTCTAGGCGGCTGGACGTCACCAGTGTACGTATTTGATGGAACAACAAACTCAAGAGTTCATCGCGCAGGGCGGAGACGAAGAATGGCTGAAAGGCTTGGACCGTATCCCCAATAAACTCCGTGATTTGTATGAAGTGAATAAGGTTTTAGCCCATCGACCTTGGCTGATCAACAAAAAACACATTGAAGTACGTTTAAAACCAGAAAAAAAAATCACTTTCGCAGGAAAAAATTGAATCCTCTTGTGAATACTAATATTCTTAATTTTTTGTCAAAAGTATTGTCGAGCTTTGTTACGGTTGAAGGGGATGGGGGAAGAGCTTTAGATCTCAAGTTTGGAAAAGCGGTTAAAGTTAATGAAAGAATTTATGCATGCTTGAAGTTGCTCGAAAGAAGTTAAAGTGGACATGTGTGTACCCATCGCGTACGCGTGGACCATGCTAACTCATGCGAGACGCAGTTGAAGTCATCCAAACTTGTTAGATCCAGTTTGGTTACCCAGTCTAAAGGGGGGGGGGAGGATGGGGGGGGGGCTGCATCCTTTTCTGTGTTTTATTTTCTTGGCCCCGACTTGAAATGAGTTTGGGTTTCGAGTTGGGCTCAAGAGATTTACGGGCTTCACTAGGGGAATTTAGCGTTCAATGGAATGGAAGAAAAGACCATCATTGAACCAACTATTTTTTTTTAAGACAGTGTACACAAACTTGACCGCATACAGCTTTAAAATAGTTTCTGAATCTATTTCTTCTTGTTCTTTTAAGCTTATTTAAATAAAATTAGAATTCGTTTATTTTGTTTTATTTTTATTTTATTTAACAATTTCTGGACGTGCCAGCGTTTGGGCGAGGGGGATTCGACAAAAGCTATTCGTGTTTTGTTTAACCTTTTGAGTTTTTATTCACGCTGGCAAGTTACGCATTTTTAAGCAGTGTCTCGCATTAATTAATTTATATTTCGGTAAACAAGGAAAATTGGTCACAGTTATGCTATGGCTTAGTTTTAAAGGCACGCTATTTTGGAGTGTATAATTCAAGTAATGTATGCCGCGGTTTAACTAATGCGTTTTTTTTCTTTTTTTAAAAAAAAACGTAGAGGCTGACCAAGGGCAGTGATAGTTGGTCGTTAGGAGAACTGGTTCATGCGTTGCTCCTGCTAGCACATTTCCATGCTTTGTCTTCCTTCGTATTCGGTTGTGGAATTGGCGATGGAGAAGCCGAACCTCCCAAGGATCCAGACACGCCTACCAAAACATCACCAGACGCTGCAAGTTCACCTCTAAACGGGTCTTCCTCCCCCAGAAACAGGTCTTCCTCGCCCAGAAACGCCGTCTATGGTAATTAGTCCGGATCAATGTTTGAACGGTCATCAAATATATTTTTTTAATTCACCTGAATTGTACTCATTAAAAGATGTAAAGAGATAGTGATTGATTGATTTTGTAAATTTCTTTTGTTTGCAGTTAAAGGAATTGTGAGTGCCAATGGGTCACCTAAATCGCCTGTCCGTAGCGTTTCCTCGTCCCCGACTGGCTCGGACTTGGAAGTGGGCGTTGACACGCTAATGCAACGGATGAAAACACTTTCCGAAAGGCAAGAAGAATGCACTCCCGAAGAACAGAACAAACGATATGAAAATGTGGAGAGTCAGAATGCAGAATTGGCTGTGGTGTCGTTGACGACTTCCCGGCCGCACGTCTCGCGTTGGGCAAGTTTCATACAAGACCCTGGTTTCCAGTACCAGGACTTTGCCCGGCGAGGTGAAGTGTCGGACATTCCCACTTTCCGTATTCAAGATTACTCCTGGGATGATCATGCCTTTTCCCTTGTCAACCGGCTCTACAATGACGTAGGCTATCTGCTTGACGACAAGTTCAGGCTGACGTACCATCTCACATATTATACCATGGGCTCCCGCCGTGATGTTGATACTTCCCGTTTTCGCCGCGCCATCTGGAATTACATTCAATGCATGTTCGGGATCAGGTAAGTTACTTTGGGAGTTTCCTGTAATTTTTAAAAAGGCAATAGCTGCTCTACCTTTAAAAAAATGGATCAGGAAGAGTTTTTAAGACAATTCAAGTACGTGGCAAGACATCGTTTTGATTTGTTGACAAGTACAAAAACTTAAAACAGTTAAACCAGGTCATTGTAAAAAAGGATGATGAACTCATTTTTTTGTAAGGCGATTTGCGTTTGGAAACGCCATAATTTACCCTTCTTCCAAAACTTGTTTTAGGAATTCTCTAATTCATTGAATTATCTCGTTTTAGGCATGACGATTACGATTATGGGGAAGTCAATCAACTGTTGGAACGTTCGCTTAAAGCATATATTAAAAGCGTGGTCTGTTATCCGGAACGTGCAACGCGCAAAGATTACGATAGCGTCTTGAAGGAATTCCGCCATTCGGAAAAAGTAATATTCAACTATGGAATTTGTGTTATGGATTTATAATTAAATTTATTCATTTTGAAAATAGATTCATGTCAATCTCATGATGTTAGAAGCTCGAATGCAAGCGGAAATGCTGTATGCTCTACGAGCGGTCATGAAACATATGACCTAGGAAATTTTTTGTCCGAATTTTTACTCGTCTTATTTGTTTCTTAAAACCTCCCAACGACGTCGCGTCATTCTTGTATTTGAATCCCATAATAAGCAAGTAACATGCGAGTCCCTTGTTAAAAAGGAAAAAGGTTTCATGTCTGTCCCTGCTAAGCAAAATGTGTTTCATTGAAACTTCTTAATCAATGCTTTGGCTGTGGAGCAAGGGCCAAACCATTTTTTGAACCTCTCAGACTTTTTTTTTGTAACTTTTTATTGCGTATGAAGTAAAGCAGCAAACGCAGGTGCGGACAGAACCAACAAATTCACTTCAGGGACATTATATTATTCATTAGGGCCAGTAACGTGGCTGCGACATAAGTCTTTCATTTATTCTTAGTAATGGATTTTAACGTTTTCAAGCCGGTAGTACAAAACAAAACCGGGTTGGAAATCTTTGGCCCCTTTTGCTTCATGTGAATTTCAAAAGATAAGGAAATCAACTTGCACTTTCTTAGTCGTTGAAAGGCCAATGTGATGCTGGGGTAGCTTCTTTAGGGAAAAAACTAATGGAAGATTGTGAAGAGGCTACGATATTATGTATGTGAATTTCAGAAAACCTCCAACCACCCCCTCCCCTTCCCATTGCAACTCTTTGATTTGTTGAATGTGATTTATTGTGAAAAGTCCCTCAAGGTTAAACCTAACTTGAAAGAAAAAAAAGAACAATATAATGTAAAAGAGTCAAGCTTACAAGTTCTAAACTTTTGTGTGGATCTCGATGTTAAAATGTTTACGGTGAATGAAAGTTCAGGTTAGGTTTCAGATTTTGGGAAGTTGTAAAGTCCGAGTCTATCTTAGGGCTTCTATATTGGATTACAAAATGAAAAGAAAGAAAAAAGCTTGAAAGGTCCAGTGGTATTCTTGAAAAAGGGGGCGGTTATGCGATGTGCGTCAAAGCTAGGTTTAGTCTTTACCCTTGAATTTTGTAAACAAAATCCCCCCTCCAAATTTTTCAAAACAGAAGGGACAGTTTTTGTCATAAAGCAATGTAATATGTTATATTGCGTGAACAACACAAAAAGTGAAAGAAAGCGCCATATGTTTTCTTGGAACATTGTATTTGGAGGCGAGAAAAAAAGAAACCGGGTTAATTTATAGCCCAGTGCTGAATTTTAGACATTAATTTTCTTTGCATGACTTAGAAGGGTTTGTTTTTAGTTTTTTTCTTCTTATTTTACTTGCGTTGAGGACACTTCGTAGGGGCAATCTTGCCACCACCGCCAGTTAACGAATCGTCCACTTCTTCCCCACAAACGTGGACTACAATGCTTGGATGGCTTTCTGAAGAAGGATGCAATTCATGGGCTTCACCTTTTAAAAGTTGGTTTTAGAAATGTTAAATTAGTATTGCGGAAAGATAGAAAGGGGCAATTCTTACCTGGTCCTAGCTTTGCTAATGCAGCTAGCAAATCGTAGTTTATGATCGGCTCAGATTCAGGACCTGGAGCCCAGTCGACGGGAGGTGAAGCAGGCGGGGAGATTAAGAATTGCCGTACTGGTGGTGGGAGTTGTAAGTAGGCCTGCTGAGCTGTAGCACTCTTGAGGATTATAGGCTGTAAAAGTTCCGAACGTTAAGAACAACAGTTGCTCTTTATTGGGAGTCAATTTCTTAAGTTACCTGAGCGAAGTAAACGTTGATTGGAGAGCCAGCAAAGACAGATTGATGCAAATGGATCCGGGCTGCGTCAGCTGCAGTTGCGGAAGGAGTAGTGAAATCGATACGGGCACGTCTAAAACTTTTAAGGTAATGGAAAGTTGCAGTGTTATCATATCCCATGAACAGATTTTCAAATGCCCTCTGGAATGGATATATAGTTAGGTCACATTAAGTCTTATTAACTGACTGAATTGAAGTCACGCAATTCTTAGTTACTTTGATAGCAAGATCCTGAAATACACATCGCGGTAAGTTGGTCGCTATCAAAGATTTGGGCAGATCTTCAGGTTTTTCGGCAATCGACTCAGTTTTTAATCCAGATTCGTCTGCTTGTTGAGAGCGCTCTGCCAAAATGCAGTGCTCAATGAGACGAGAGAGCTCGATCTCAGTTTGCATAGCTTCGTCTTCAACGTCCATAGATCCTGGCAAGTCTCTTGACAATTTTCCGCTCATGATTCTTGTTTTATTTTGCACACTAATACTCGTCCGGCACTTACATTTATGTTCTACAATGTTTACAAACAGTGGGCAAACGCAGAATACCGAGAAAGGTGGCAACAGCCACGAAACCTGCAATGAAGCTAGTAGTTGTGGCGTGGTTTTTCTAGTTGGCAGCACCGTAGATACCGGTTAGCAGCACCGCTTCTGCAAAGGGAATTTTGGACGGCACGGGAATTTCGGAGGTGTAGAATCGGATCGGGCAAGTTCATTGTTAGCGTACATTGGAACCCTGGTGCAACACTTTTTGCCCTGAATGCACAGGGCAAAAAGTGTTGCACCAGGGCTCCCAAAGGAAAACGCCATTAGGAACCAAAGGCTTCTCCACCGTGTGACTAATAGCGATTTTCATTGGCCACTCTGAGAGTATCACTCTACTCTGGCAAAGGGTACTCCGAATCTGCGGATTCGCCGTGAGATCTCGGATTCGCTACTGCCTATGGAGGGCGCTGGTAAATTCAAGAGTGAGCGGCAGCCATACTTGTTTACGCTTTTTTCCCGCGCAACTTACGGTTTACAAGAGTTTATACTCACACAAATGGCGGTTTTCCAGGAATTTATTTTTATACGTACAACTGAAGGTGGATTGGCAATGCTAGGAAGCGATTTTCTTTGCTCCGTACTAGTGGAAGGTATTCCGTATTTGTTTGCAAACATTCTCTTGTTTATTCGGATATTCGTTACTGAACATTCATTAAATACATAAGTGAAACGTAATTTCTTTGTGTTTTTAATTGTCTTCTATATTCAGCTTCCTGAGATCATTTTTCGACGGAATAAGTCGGAACGCATTGGCATTAGTTTGGAAATAAGAGCGCTATATGCGGTCTCGTTTTGCCTCACCGGCAGCCCGTAAATCCAATTGGCGGTCTTCTCTTCTGGAGGACCCTGCTCATTTATGAGTACATCCAC
Organism: Lepidurus couesii; assembly: GCA_022832235.1. NCBI lineage: Eukaryota > Metazoa > Arthropoda > Branchiopoda > Notostraca > Triopsidae > Lepidurus > Lepidurus couesii. The sequence continues at coordinate 18,270 of JAGJRP010000748.1, forward strand.
ATTAACCTCATAGGAAAAGTCACAACCGAAGTCGTTATGACGGATGCACAGATTGTGCAGTACGCAGCACGCAAATATAAATTGAGACGCCTTATCCACCGTATTGAAGTCCAAACGAATAAGCTGACGGAACCTAGCTTTGCATTTTCGATTTTCACCCTAGTAGCACAGAGCTTCTGGTTAAATACACGCTGCCGGGGTGTCAGGTTTCCGTAATATTTGAAGGGTGTTAAGAGCCATTCAGTCAACGGATATGCGGAATCCCCTAAGCATGAAAGGGTTAACTTCTATTTTTATTTCTCACTTAGTAAACTAACTTACCAAGTAAATGGAAATCGCTGTCGCAAATAATAAGCGCTGGCAACTCATCACAAATGAAGGACATTTTGTACACCCGAGCGTCGTGTATCTTGCTAAGATATACCTGTAAAAACATCAAGGAAAGCTCCTTTGGCATCACAGATTCCCTGCAGAGTTAGTGTGTGCCACTTATTTGGTCATGGCGATTCATGTAAGTTGACCTGATCTTGTGTGCAGGTGATCGAATAGGAATGTATGTCCCATCGATGCACCCTTATAACTCCAGGGAAGCCAGAAATCTGAAAATAGTAACATGTAATTGCCAAAGAATACGTAATGGTCAAATGCTTACTCGTTGGAAATCATGAGATACTTTTTCCTTTTCTTCTTCCGTACGAGGAAAAGAAATAAATTTTGGAGCCACTTCGTTTAAGAAAGCAAGGACTCTATCCATTATGCGGAATGGTTGCTTCACAAATATCAAATCGGTCGGCCGTGTCACGCAAACACGCTTTATTTGCAGCAAACCTACAAAGATTCGTTACTTAGGTTCAAGGAGAAAATAGTTTTACCAAAGAAACGAGAGGATATATGACACTCGGCAGACTTTACAGGACGCCCTCCATGTGTTGTACACTTTGGGAAGTGCTGGGAGTTTGCAAACATGTCAATCAGAAGCTCTGATATACTTGTCGTATAACCCTAAAGTTTCGCTTTAACAAAATTATACTAGTTTAATTTTGTTAATTTGGCACGATTTGCTACATACTTCCCAATCAGAGTACGTGTGCACATTCGATATAAAATCTGTAATTCTGGGTTTCGAAGACTCTTCGGATGTATGCCAAAAGCACACACATCCTTTCGTAATTTTCTTCGTCACTATCACTACTGGAACTTGAAGACGATTCTTCAAGCAAAGCAAACACCCACATGCCTAGCAGAAGCCCGGAAATGGATCGAAGAATCGATGATGGAGGCGTGGAAGAACCGGTGGGTAGCAGCTAAAAGCCCCTAAAAGATCTACATATTTCCCCCTCCCGACGAGGGATAGTCGACACCATCCTCCGAAGAAGTATCATCTCCAAGATTATTCAAANATGAAGGGCGTCCACAAGAGTAACTCCTCCTCTGGCTGGCCCAGTGAAGGGCAACTTTGCTACTCGGAGTAAAAAAGAGTACTCTAGCGAGGCCAATGAAAATCGCTATTAGATTCGCGAGTTAAAGCAATCCGTTTGCTAGCTGATCCGCTTCAAGAATCCGATGCTTCTCCGCGCCGTGAAACTGAACCCCCAGTAGGTACCGTTAGCTGTAACATACTCCCCAGTTTTTCAGAACGCTTACCGTTAGGGAACTGTGCTGCTTCCCCAATACATTCCATGGGTGGGGCTAAATACTCCTTCCAAAACAATGCATGTCTTTTACGTGTAATCATATCTCCGGCTTTTAGTTCCAAAATACAACAGTAAGTCTCAAATATACATCTTAAATAAAACTAATGTATACATTATTTTCTGTACTGTATAATCTAATCAAACCAAAAGGAATTTGTAACGAAAACAACAATGAAATTGCGTCTTATTTTTCGAAGTTTATTAATCTCTGCAGACGCTACCCACAAATAAGAATGACTCATAATTCATAAAACTCGCTTGATAGCCTCTCACAAGTCTGTTAGATACTTTGTTGGTTACGTGTAGTTCACAAGTAAAAAAAAATTCCAGTTTCTTTTATACTATTTTACTATAAAAACGTTCTTAGAAAAGCCCAATAAAACTTCCCTTATTTTTGTTTAATGTTATTTTCTCTCCTAGCTTCATGTATACCCATGTTTCTCACTTTCAATTTCTATTCCCAAGCAGGAAAATTGGAAACATGACCGAAAGGACCAATCACGGACCAGCTACCGACGATTACGAGCCAGTACTATTCCAAAACCACCGAAAATCGACCATTTCTCGCGATTCGTTCGCCAATAACTTCCAGTCAGACCCTTACGACCACAGTTACGAAGATGTAATGGTTCGGTGTCACGAAGGAGAAGCAGATAATCGTTTGGCCCAGCTCGAAAGCCTTTCCTTGACCCCTTTCGCCCCGATTCAAGCCATCGCGTTTATAGACGATGAGCCCATATCACCTCCACCTGCTCCTGCTCCTCCGCAAGCTCGCCACAGCGTCTTAAAAGCCTTTGATCCTCTTTTCGGCCGCCATTCAGTCCGCCAGCATCATTTCTACGATGACGTCACGCTCGAGCATATGGAAGACCTCATCGCGAAGCCCTCCCACGAGGCTCCCAGCAAACCCCCCCGGCAATTCCACTTAATTGAATCCAGAGATGTTAAGAATCGTCCTCCGAGCACTCAAAACTCGGCTTATGAAGAGCTACGCTGCCCTGTTCCTCAAACCAGCACCCCAGTCTACACCCAAGTGATAAAGCCCGTAAAAGAAGCGAATGTTCACACGCAGGACAACGAAAGGTTCTTCAGAGATAGCGTAATCGGCCATACGGGGCTCGCATACAGCTACGATACGTGTTCGTTGAGTTCTTTCGACGATAACGCGACTTATGCCGCTATTGATCTGTCCCGGACGGCAGATTCAATCTCCCTAGCCACCTTAGCCTCCCAGGCCTCCCAACCAGTCCTGCTTCCTTCTGCTCCACCGCCTTTGGCCCCCAAACTGCCCGCCAAAGAGAGCAAGAACCTGGCCGAGAAGATTAAAAGATTCAAGGTTCCCTCTTTCAAAAGCTATTACGACGGTTCTGACGGAGGGGCAGGGAGTGTTGCTTCGCGTGGTAATCATTCCCGGAAGAATTCGCCGTCACCCAGTTTGAATGGAGAACTGGATGAAAACACTATTGGAGGGTATCTGCACTGGCACGCGTTGAATAAAAAAGAATATCAGCTCTTGTGGAGCGAAATCCGGGATGGATTGCTTATCGGAACGGTGGATCACCGAGGAGGAGGAGCGAAATTCACTGAGCCCTTGAAAAGAATCATTACTCTCAGCGTTCTCAGCGAAAAAACGTAAAGAATTTGTTTACATTATTTTCAATTTAGGGCAAGATGGTGTCACTAAGGACCAATTTTCAATGCTTAAATGTAGCGAAATAGACCTTATCGGCTATAGATGACAGTAAGGTCGATTTTCTCTAGGGATACCATAGGAAAGTCGTCCTTAGCGAATTTTGCGTTTACCTTATACGAACTCATTTAATTTATTTCATTGTTACTAAGGTCCAATGCTTAAACATAGCAAGGTAGTCCTTTGGATGTCGGTAAGGTCGCCTTTTTATAGGGATTGCAGATATGAATTAATTTCGAATTTGGGAATAATTATTATTGATTAAATTGTGATTTATGGAAGAATGATTTTCTTTTTTTACTTTTCTGTACCTAGGCCGATGGATCACGATGCCTTTGAAATTGCGACTACTCGCGAGAAGAAGAAAACTTTGGTACTGGCAGTACCGTCAGTAATCGAACGTGGTCGTTGGTTGAAGATCTTGATGCAGAATCTTAAGCAACCCTTTAGCCAATTAGCGAAGACTGATTTTACGCGAGTGGGCAAAGTGTATTTAAAAGTAATATATCGACTTTCTTCGTCAAAATAATTTACGTAATTAATAAAATGGTAATGTTTTTTTTTTTTTTAAATTGGCTTAGGAGGGGATCAGTGGTCATTGGAGCATTGCGTGGCTTCTCTTACAAGATCGCAGCTTGCATAGACAAAGCGTGACTGCTAAATCAGCCGAAGGACCTATTTTAACGGAAGATTTGAGAAAAACGAGAGGCATAGGTAAAAAAGTATACAAAACTTAGAAATTAAACTTTTTGAAAATTATTTTGAAAAATGAAGAGAATTCAGTGCATTTCAAGCTTTCTTGAAGGACTAAAGTTTCTTTTTCATAGGTTTTATTCCATTTAGTGATGAAGGATGCTGCCCTTTAGTTGCCGAGCCTGGCCCTATACTAGTCTTGAATTTGCCAGACGTCGCTTTGTATATCCAAGCGGATTTAAAGATGGAAACTGAGAATTGGTGCAAGTACTTAAAAGCTGCTTCGATGTATTCAGGATGTGCGTTGGACCAACATCAGCTTACGGCTCATGATATTCCAGTTTTGGTTGAAAAGTGCATCAAGTTTGTCTCTACACATGGTAAATAAACCCCTTAATAACATAATTTTAATGGAATAGTCATAATTAAGAACATTTTTGCTAATTCTGGTGTGTTAATGTGTTTTAATAGGTAGCTTATCTGAAGGGATCTATAGGAGGAGTGGCGTTACATCCAAAGTCCACAAATTACTCACTTCCTTGAAACAAGACGCGTGTAATTTCCATATTTCCTTGGAGGATTATAACGAACATGATGTGGCATCCGTCTTGAAGAGATTCTTTAGAACCTTACCAGAGCCTTTGCTTACCAACCAATTGTATAGCAAATGGTTGGATGCGCTTAGTAAGTTTGCATTCTATAAATAGTTTTAAGAAATTCCTCTAAAGTACTCATCTTAATGGAGAATCCTTTTTCTTCTTTTAGAAATCCAATCCCATGAACTGAGATTAGAAGCCTATCGAGAATTACTGGCCAATTTACCTCCCATCAATTACCGGACCTTGCAGGCGCTTATGGGGCATTTGCATAGCATTCATGATCAGTGCGAAAAGAATCTCATGCATGTAGGAAACTTGGCTTCGTTATGGGGCCCCACTCTCATGACCGTCGAAGTAAAAGATTGGATCGTTTTTTAAATCCTACTTAATTAGTTTCGGTTTATCAGAATTTTTATCTTGACTTTTCTCATTTTGCTGGGGGGTGTTTTCCGGGTTAGAATGGTCCTTCGGGTGCCTCGTCGTTTTCCTACACTCATGCGGAGACGGATGTGGTATTACAGCTCATTCAGTACTACCCATGGTTGTTTGACGTGGATACGGAATCGCTGGAAAGGGAAAGAACCTTGCAAGAGGCTTTGGCTCGGATGCAAAGTGGGAATTTACCAAAGAAGGCGGCGGGGGATATGAGGCTATGGATTTATACCTCGTCGCAGCCTAATGCCGATAGCACATCCATCACTGTAACGTTTGTATTTATAATTTTTTTTTTTTTTTTTTAAAGGCTTAAAATACCTTAAAAAGCGCTAAAAAATCTGTTGAAACCGATTTTTATTAGATTTTTTTTTTTTTTTTAGGTGAATCCTAGCAGAACAGTCAAAGACGTGAGAGAGGAAGTGGCTAGCAAGTACAGTACCAAGCCGGAGTCGCATTCTGTCCTAGTTTTAATGGAAAGCGTCTGCAATGGTAACTTACAACGCCCGTTACACGGAAAAGAGTTGGTTTTACCTGTAATTCTAAGATGGGCGCAATGGCCACAAGAAGATTGTACCAACAATCGTCTTATTTTCAGCGCAGACAACTTATTACTACCTCTCCTACTTGGGGTATGAAACATTTTAGAAATAAATTTTAAATATATTTTTATTTTTGTTTTGGAAGTCATGTAATAATTGTGAATTATTGAGATTTTTGTTTTCTTAATAATTCTTTTCGATAATTTAGGCTGTTCCCGCTCCGTCGATCTTTATGGTTTTACGTTACGCTGATCCCAAATCCAAGTCTTTCAAGAAATGTCCTGTGGAATTCTGCCAAGCGCGTATAACTTGCCTAAAGGATACCAAAGTATGTGCTAACAATTTTAGATTTTAAAAAACTAGTTATATATTTTATGTTCCATTATTTTTCTAAAGAACCATACTGTGTTCGGACAATGGGATATCGAAAACCTGGTTTGGTACTATGGGGCGGAGCCTAAACGCAGTCCCCCAACTAAGTAAGAAAAATCATTCAAATACGCTGATAATCATAATTTTATTTTGTCTATTAATTCCTGGTAGTAATTAAGATTCCTATTTAGTTTCTCGTCATATTCTTTGCACTTTCGTGTATTTCTTTTACAAAATGCGGCCTGCAAATCGGGTATTTGGTTATCAAGTAATCGCGCACGCCTTTTCATACGCGCTCATGTACGCCCTACAAACCCGCCATCTCGTGGTGGAAGTTGTAACTAGTTGTACTGCACGGAAGTCTATTTATTAATTTATTTCTTGGTTATGAAGAAATTGTTAAATAAGTAAAACTTAGCTTAGAAGAAAATTACTCTATAAATTAAGTAACATACTAGTGAATATTGTGAGTTGTGTTTCGCACTAATTGACAAAAATTAATTAAATTGAATATTTTTCGCAGATTTTAAATTAAGTCATGTTTTTAAATTTTTTATCCAGATGGGTTATAACCTTTGTGGAAAAAGATGTTCCAATTAAACGATCTAGAGATTCGCCGTATTTTGGCCATACGCTATGTTTTAGCAATGAAGAAGAATATTCCAAGTTCACAACGTCAATGTTACTAGCTGAATACGCCGGAGGGCTTTCAGCATATCTGCACCATCCCTAAGAAATTTCCTTTCAGCCAGTGTTTTACTTAAAAACAAAACCACAAAAAATTGCATTCTTCCCAACATTTCAATGTTTATTTCGTTGTCTTGTTTTTCGTTTAAAAAAAAAACTTTTTAATATGGTTCTGGAAGGAGAAGATGAGCAATTTACGGTGCTGTGATAAGGGACCAGAAAAGGTAAAAGAAATGAAGAACAAAAGAGTTCACCAACCAAAAAAAGAACGTTACTTTTAAATCCTTGCAAAAAATTGTATTCCTTTATACAGAAATGCACACAATGCTTGTTTCATTGCTCCATTCTTGACTTACCGAAGACAAAACTCAAAACGACGAAAAACTCAAAATAGTTCCTCCGCTTCTTTTACTTCCACTTGTAAACTCGCAGCACTTTCTCAGTCAAAGACGCCAAGTAATGCTCTCCATTCAGCTTCATTGGCAAAATATCTAATACAGGATCGGTTGACGGGAATTTCTGCAGTACTTGCCCGGTACTCACTTCCCAGATTACCATACTCTTCTCGGATTCCTGATGCGCCGCCACTAAGAGTCGACTGGTGTCCGATCCAGGCATGGCGAAAATCGCCGAGCGAGTCAATAACTTCTGCGCCGTACCCGCACGGATCGTTTGTACCACATTGCACGTACACGTACCGTTCAGCCAGGCCGGTTCACACACCACATGTCGGACAAACGGCTGCGTGTTGTTCGGTCTCGCCGACACCAACAAGTGCCGGGTAGAGGGCTCCACCGTCATGTATGTGAAAGGGCCCTCGAGCGGCAGCGGAAAGGGACTGTACTGCCCATCCCTATTCTCATAGAACGTACTCCCATTCAAGCGTTGCAGAAATAACCCACCGCGACTAAACGCAGCTGCGGAATTCCCTTTTACGTACGATAGTGCCGTAACGGGCGACGTTTGTCCAATTTCCTCTAACGTTTGCAGCGGCAAACTGCCTTGTCGTGTGTCATACAAAAGTACTTTGCCTTGCTGGGTTCCCACGAAGAACTGATTCAAATCATCCGCGTTCCAAACGCAGCTCCACAAAGGGGCGTCTACCGCGTAGGTTTGTACTACCGCGTTACTTTGAACGTTGGTTAGTTTCGCGGTCTTATCCAAAGACACCGTTAACAGCAAATCGTTCTTCTCGGGGTTGAAACTCATGTCCCTGATCGTTTTCTGATGAATACTTACGAACTGAACCGTGCGGAATTCGAGGGCGTTGATCTTTTTGATACCTACGCCCGGAAATAAAGGGCTGGTAGACGGTTGCGAGGCTAGGAGCATGGTGTGCCATTCGCTGTAAGCTAAAACACGACAGCCGCCGTCTTTGGACATTTCTAAAGTGGATTCCAGCGCTAAGCGCTGGCCTAAGAGCCCTGAAGGCGGGGCTTGGGTGACAAAGGACATGGTCATGCCTGCATTCAACGGCAACGCGAGACTTTTGCCGCTGGCGGCCAAACACGCGCCTGATAAGGCGGCGCGGCATTGTTGGAGCTCCTGGCGCAATGCCACGAGTTCCTGCTCGCGTAGCGAGACTTGAAGTTGCAAATTTTTGGTCTCTAGCTCTTGATGTCGTCGGCGCTGGCGTTCTTTCTCCAGATCGGCGAGCGCGCGGTCGCGTTCGGTGGTATCGAGGGCTTTGAGCGAGCGCACGAATAAAGGACGGATGTCACGTTTAACGGCGTTGGCATTGCACTGAGGGCAGCGAGCGCCTTTGCCAGCACTGCCGATCCAACGTTCGATGCAACTTTGGCCGAACACGTGGCCACAGCGCAAGGCGGCCAAGCGATGGGCACCGGAATTGCTCCACGATTCGAAACAGATGGGGCAAAGCTGACCTTCGTCATCGGCAGCATTGAAGGAAGGTTGCTCTTCGGCCATAAAGCCGCCTGCCACGGGTTCACTAGGCGCCTCCTCTTCTTCTGGCTCCTCTTCCACCACTTCAACCGAGGGTAAGTTAGGGAAGGGCTCGGGTTGAACAGGGATTTCGGGCTCGATCACGCTGGAAAGTCGTCGTCTTCGCCGAGGCGGTCCTTCGTCCACTGAATTTGACTCGACCATAGCTCTACTTTGGGATGGTTCTCCTCCTGATGCTATTGAAGACCTTGACTGTGATGCTGAGGATCCTAAAACAAAAGATAAACACGTATAAGTTGATACTTAAGATATTTGAATTTGTTGTATGTATTGTTTGTTTTACTTGTTCGCCTAATGCTTAACACAGGAGAGAGGTTTAGGTGTTCGTGGCTAGTTTCTTCATCAGGTGGACGCGGGGCAGGAAGACGGGAGCTTTGGTTGGTTTCGTGATCTTCATTGTCAGCCATTGCCCACAACAATGAAACGTTTCAGTCTGGGTTGTTGGACCAAGCTACTTAGCTTAGCAGATACAATCCAAACCATTTGGTCACCAAATCAGGTCAATTCCTTTGTTTCGTTAGAAAGAGAAGTTTAAAAAGTAAAAGGAAAATATTTTAAAATAGCTTACTACTGAAATTTAAATCGCCATTTATGTAACTTGGTGTGATTGTCGAACGATATATAAACAAGACAGGACTAACTGTCGAATAAGCTGGGCAAGTGGATATCCGAAGGCGTGAAGAGGAACGGAAGCTTCTTGTCAATAGATGGCTCCAGTGAAACAGTTGAAGAGGTTGCTTTTGAAAATTAAAAACTCCAATAAACCTGTAAACTCCTACGAACCTTGTTTTGAAAAGAAAATGAGAAAGTACACTATTAATGAGGCTAGCATCCCATCCTTTATTAGCTGGGCAAGTCCCCTTGGATGTGCGCGGCAGCTGCTTGGGATCCGTAGCGACCATAGGTTGTCGTTTTAAGAAGGGGATTGTATGTGCGAGATTTTAATAAAAATAACTTAAAGCAAACACGGAATTATCGTTGGATAATTCCGTGTTTGCTGGATGTGTACTAGTTAGTTTCAAATTAAACTTACATTAAGCTTAAAAGCCTGAAAACCGCTTGAATACCGAACGAAAAGAAACTCCGCTAGTAGAGCCTTTTATCCAAACGGAACCTTTTAGTTTCGTGTTGGAGGTGTGGCTAAAAGACAACCATGCAGGCAAAACAAAACGCAGTGATAACCGTGGAAACTTTAACTAAGAAAACATGCTGGAACTCTACAAAGACCTCATTGGTTTTACTACCACTGTTAGCACAATCATCCAATTCCTCATGGGAACGTAAATACGTAAAAGTCATCTATTATTAAAACACAATTTAACAGCTTTTAATTAGGGTTATATGTCGGTTGATCCTAAGGAACAGAAGCGTGGGCCAAATATCTGGAGTTCCATTCCTAGCGGGTGTTTTAGGGTTAGCATTTCTTTCTAAACAATGTATTTAAAAACTTAAAAAATCTCATTTTTGCTTATTTCTAGTTGTAGTTTATGGCTGCGTTACGGCTTAATACTTCAAGATCTTTCCCTGGAGATAGTCAATGGCGTAGGATTAACTCTACAGCTCATTTACTGCTTAGTCTACTACACTTATTCCATTCCCAAAGTAAATGTACTTCAAACTATCATTAAAACTTAAGTACTTCAATTTTTACCCCAAATTGTTTATTTAATTAGGGCCCGTTCCAGCGCCAGATGGCTATAGTCCTAATGACTATCATTTTAACCTGTAGTTACGTCACTTGGGAGCCCAACAAGCAAACGGCACAGTACAGACTAGGTTTACTGTGTTGCGCAGCCAATATCGTCTTCTGTGCAGCACCTTTAGCGTCACTGGGAGACGTTTTGCGCTCTAAAAGCACCGAAAACTTGCCCTTCCATCTTATTCTGGCTAATGTAGTAGTCAATGCCCTTTGGTGGTTGTATGGCATTTGTATACATGACACTTTCGTTCAGGTAAAAACGTTCTAGAAATACCCATTATTATTTATTATTATTATTTCTTGTTATTTTTAATTTAATACCGCCTATTGTTGGTTATCTTTATTAAAGGTCCATTTTTATATAGCTCTTTTAAGTTTATGATATAAATATTTGTTATTATTAATAGTTATTATTTATTTATGTATTATTTTTATTATTATTCATTCTCACAAATTTGTCTATCTCTAAATAAATTAAAATTAACAGAATTAGTACTCAAAATCTGATTCTGTCCCAAATTTCTTAGATTCCAAGTTTGATTGGATGTTTAATTGCAGCCTGCCAGTTGGGTTTGTTCTTCGTGTACCCGTCTTCGTCAAAATCACTGGTAAGTTTTACCCTCCCCCCAGAAATACGGAAGAAATTTCCTTAAATACTTTCTATTTATTTTATATTTTTAGCTGCCAGTGTAAGGAAGCTAGTTGAAGTAAACCGCGTTTTTTCCCCCCAAAGAATTGCAAAGAAGTGTGATTGGCACCTAGTGCTGCATGTATATGGACAACCACTGTTGTGTTACACAAAACAATAAAAAATCAAACAATTTTACCTTAAAACAATGCCGTTTTTTAAACCCAATTTTTATTCCCACCGACTTTTCTTTCGTGGCCGTTCTGAACCAGTTTCGGCTGTAGGAGGCGCAGGTGGAGCCGAACTATTGCCACTGGTATTGGAGGTGATGGTATTGGCCGCATTCGACGCCGAGCAAAACTAATTTAAAAAAATAAAAAATCCTTAAAATATAAAAAAGCGAACTTTTTAGTTCAGACGTTTACCATGTTCTTATACTGAGACATGTATGCAGACTTTATAGTAGCTATTCTACTCGTTCCTGCTCCTACTCCTGATCCTAAACTTTTGGCTTTTCCTGCGTTTCCATCCTTAAAAAAAAAATAAAACGAACAGTCAAGAAAAATTCGAATAAATGCAAGTTTTTACGATAATTACATAAGAAGCAGATGAACTTGAAGGAAATGCATTGCTGCCTCCAGTATAGCCGAGTCCTTTGCCCCCTACATTGGGTGCTCTACCCTTTCCTCCTGAAAATCTCGATTTCCGGAACCAGGCGCTCTTTCAAGGCAAAATTAAAAAGACGTTTAAAGACTTTTTTGCTTGTTTGTCTACCTGCATAGACAGATCCATGATCTCTTTAGGCACTTCTTGGTTAGCCCCTTCTAAATTCCGTACCAAATGTCCGGCAAACTCTTTATCTCCTGTTGTTACAAGCGTATAAGCAGTTCCCTTTTGTCCAGCTCGACCTAAAGAAAGATTAAAAAAATTATTTTAACTATATTGCTAGAAAAACAAAAAAGACCTAACCTGTTCGGCCAATACGATGCGTGTGTGTGTCAATATCTCGCGCCACGTCATAATTCACTACTGTGCGAATATGAGGAATATCCAAACCACGCGCTAAAATATAGAAAAAAAATCCAATCAATTCCAACGGAAAAAATGATAGAAATTAGGTTGTATCATTTATACCTGCGACGTCAGTAGCCACCAAAATATCAGCTTCCCGTTTCTTGAACGCTGTAATGACCTTGTTTCGCTCCGTTTGATCCATATCACCGTGTAATAAGAGTGCATTATATTCCCGCGCTTTTAAATTTGCACATAATTCCTCTGCATTAGCCTAACAACGGGACAAAAATTGATCACAAAAATAAGAAAAATTTACTATTAAATACCAGGCCATCTACTCAGCCTCAGGGAGTTACAAAATCTTGTAAACAGAGCTGCAACGAGCGCGCTCAAAAAAGAGCGCACTCGCAATGTCGCGAGCGAATGTGCGAGCGCGCTCCTTTTCAATTTTTTGGG
>JAGJRP010000749.1:0-30745 GCA_022832235.1 Lepidurus couesii
TTCAGAATTTTTCTTTATTTTAATTTATTACAAAACGCGCGTATTGAATCAAGTATGGGGTCTCTTGTAGCGCGAAACTTGTTGGATTGGACTACAAGTTGTGCACTTTTAGGTGTCAGTGTCGAACAGAGCCAGGGGAATAAGGATGAGTTTGACTGTCGTTTCTTGGGCTAGCCAAAGTTGGGAAAGGGACTTGTCACCTACTTTCCCCAAACTTTTGATTTATTCATGTTCAGCATCAAGCTTCTTCTTGTTTCTTCAGTATCGGAGTCTCTTTCTATCCTTTTTTGGATTTATTTTCGCTGTTGTCGTATATCAAGGCCTGGATTTTCTATCAGTTTTGTCCCAAGTTGAGGTTGTTGCAAGTAGTATTAACTTGTCGGGATTGTGAACTAAAGCTACGCGTTTTTCGAAGTTTCTCACCGAAGGCAAACATATCATAACTTCCCGTTGAAAGAAGTTTTTTTTTAAAAATCCCATTCGATCAACACAGTACGTGTTTACGACCTTGTTCGTGGCTTGGCATGGCCCAAGACATGCTATTATTCCACTGGCAACCCAAAAAGGCGGGAAAGGTCGTAACGTTGGAAAAAAGGGGCACCAAAAAAGAAAAAGAAGTAGGCCGGCCCCATGAATTGGCAGGGTAGCCCAAGTGCCTATTAGCGTGAGGATCTGTAATGGGTTGTAATGACTATGGGTAGCGTTCGGTTTTGGGTAGAGGTAGTAGGCGGCAGAAGAGAGGCCGGAAATAAGGCGACTGCGCTAGCAAGAGCATCGCTTTCTTAAGACCCAACTTCTTTATTTCTTCTTTTTTCTTTTGGTTTTCCATCCAATCGTGGGTGTGAATCAAAAGATGCTAACTCTCGATACTCCAAAGCCCATTTTTTTAGTCTTCCTTACTCACTTATTACACGCTCTTATGGAAGAACGGAGATTTTTAAATGTGTGGAATGAGTCAGGAATACTGCATAAGAGTTAAAAAGAATGTTCAGGCAAACCCCAAGGGGTTTATTCATGTGGTATTGGGAATTTCCAACGACTTTTGAAAATAAAAACGTGTATTTAATGAAAAAATTCTTTTGACAGTAAACTTGACTTGCTATCACTTAGTGCACGATCAATAGACAATTTGGTACTATTTCTTTCTCACTTTCTCGCAAGGCTTTCGCAAAACCAACACGTTCTCCGGATTTAGTGACAAAGATATGTACTGTATCCCGCTGTCAAAAGTGACACCAGTGTGTCAGTTTCGAACAATGAATTTTTGTTTTTTCAGCTAATGGAGTAAAAGAAAGTACAAATTTGAACTATTTTAACGAAACATTTTAGCGAAACGATTTTAATGAAAAAGAGAATCGTTAACTTAATCTAACCTAATTTAACTTAATGCATTTCCAATCCGACTACCAATTTTCAACTAGAATGACACCTGTTTGTCATTCTTTTCCCAGAGAACGTTTTGCAACAGTAATACACACGAGTGTCACTTTTATCTCCGGTTCCGAGACTGGATAACCTGTTGCGCAAAGCAATAACAAACTTCAGTGCCATCTGTGACTCTTCCCCGTCATTAAGCTAAGGAATAGGAACCTTAATTTGTGAAGGTTTTTGTACATGTGCAATTAGACATATGGGAGTAACACCTGCAAATGTGCAGACCAAGCGTGAAAGGAGATCAGGTGTGACAAGATGGGATCTAGAGCCCCCACAAGGTAAGTGACACATTGGCATGAGACATGAGCGGCGTCGTTACAAAGCTTGTGAAACTTGTGTGCCGTATAGCGGTATCAGTAACGAATAGCTTGAAAGCGAAAACTTTTAAGAGCTGGATGTTTATTTGCGCTAAAAGTCCATTGCCGGAGCCCCGAGACGCACTTAGAAGGACTTGTTGACACGTGGAGCCCTGGATTTTCAACTTGGTTTTTCCATTACTTTCTGTGTGTTCAAAGTTTGAAGTTATTTCGACCGACAGACCGAAAGACCAACAGCTTGACCGCGATTTCCCTATCTTATTTGAGTAATCTGACCGCCGTAGGGATGGACAACAGCAGGAAGGCTGTTGGCTTTTTCGGAACGCCGGACTTTATGACTTAATGACGCAAAGATGAGCCCTCTATTCTTATTCCTGGTGCTCAGGCTTGTGCGCTCAACCAACAGATTCCGTCCGCGGCCAAGGCTGGGAGGGCACCACAATCAGACACCCTACTTGATAGAAAATTGACGGGCTATGGTCAATTCTGATCGCTTGCAACGATCGGAACCGTGGAAAAGCGGTTTCCGTACCTAATAGGCTTTGGCAAAGGGGCTCTCGAGCTTATGTTTTGGACCTATACTTAAGTCAATTTGGTGTGAACGTGCGATCTACGTGAAGCTATATAGCCTTGATCAAACCCATTTTACCCAACAAAAAATTAAAAAAGAACGAAGAGACAAAGAGATTGGGGGGCATACATGAAACGGGGCATGCTTTTTTGTAACCTTGTTGAGAGGGTGGCAAACTGGCCGGGGATAGACCAAAGCCGTGGGCAGTACACCTGGGCCATCGAACATTTGGTCACGCCGAACGGATTCAGTGGACCTGAACCGACTGAACCAAGTGTATAGCGAGTATTTTTTTTTTGGCCAGTGAGCAGAACACCCGGACGTTAAGAAAGTACAAGACCTCAAGAAATAGCAACAATAAAAAAGTTGAAAGTTTGGCTTATATATGCAATGTAGGACCTCCGGAAACTTGGCTTTATTGTCAAAAAAGACTAAAAAATAAAAGTTGGAAGCTTGTCCTGGTTAGTTTAAGATATGAAGCATGCTCAGAAGATAATAAGACGTCAAAAAGCATGGATCAGATATAAGAAAAAGGGGAGCAGAACGCTTGTAAAGGATAAAAGCCCAGAAACGTGGTTTGTTTGGTTGTTTACATGGCCTAATTATCAGCTTGTTTTCTAAGATGAAAAGTAACGTAGAGGAAAGGGGAACTTAACGTGCAGGAAAACTAAAACCAGAAAAAGAGGGGGTGGTTAATAGCTCTATAATACGGCAAGCCTTGTCTGATGCTCAACGGCCGTTTTTTACGGCGCTATTTTTAGGTAAAGCTAGACATCTCTTTAAGTCTCGTTTCAACTGAGCTATGTCACTTTCCCTGGCTAAATACCCGAGTCGAAGGAGTGTCCTCCCGAAAACTTTTCCCGTCTTTCGTTCAGCAGTTTTGTTTCGTATTTTCTCCCCGAGCCTGTAGCGGAAAAGCATGCGCAGCCTAGTATACATTCTTTATGATCCACGCCGTTATGGGTCTCTTACTACTTCACTAATTCACGGCTTTGGCATGCACGTTCTTTCTATGAAAGACATTTACAAAAATAAAAATTCCGAGATAGGGGACCAAAAATATGGAAACAAGAAATAGTTTTTTTCCTTTTTTAAAATATTTTTTTCTTTTTTTATCGCAAGAACCGACATGTCGTGTCGTGTTTAGCTGGGAAACGCTTTTAAAGGTTATGTAGGGTGGATATTTTGCAATGGAAAGTAAGCAAATAGAAAAGACTCGCCTGCGGGTATTTGAGGATTCGGTTTGGCGAAGCTTTTTTTTTTGTCCTGGGAATTTCCTCTTGGCTTGGCTTGACCATCGAAGCAGACTAACGTTGAGGAAGAGCTGCTCAGCTTTATCCTCTTTCTAGCGCCACAACCTTTCTTAGAGCTATAGCAATGTGTCTGTTGTTCTCACTCTCAGGATCTTTTTCCCTCTCCATTTTTTTCCCTATTATTCCGAGTCCTTCAAGGAAATCGAGAGCGAATCTCTAGTCTGTAATCGTAAAAAAATAAAAGTAAAATGAGGATAGACAGGGATAAAGACTGGCAGGTCTTTTAATGCTTTAAAAGCTCTTAGAAATGTGAGAAAACGTGGAAACGTGGAAAAAAAGGTTCAAACGGTTGCCGGAGTAACAGTTGTAGAAAATAAATAAAAAAAATCCGGGTATATATGTATATATAATGGTAGTAGTTGGTCTGCACCGCTATATACTACTCGACCCATTGCTTATTAACCGTATATCCCTGGTTACCTGGGGAGTGGGGACTTTAATCACGTACAGTGGATGGCCAGAGTAGGGGTTTCGAACGTTTCTGCGGTTGTTTCGGGCTGTTTCGCATGGGGGAAGGTTGGTAAATTCCCCCAAACTGGAAGGAACACGTGATAATAGTGGGAGAGCTGGAATATAGTTCGAAACTCCACAGATGACCCATCTGGAACTGTCAGATAGCGTTAGAACTGGGAATTAAACGTGCCATTCTCATTTGGCGCGGCTGGAAGGGTTTTGGCCTGCCTTTTGGAGGGGTTTTTCGTCTTTTCTTGCTGTCTGTGATGACGGGGATCGTTGGATAGGCTTCTCTGTAATCACACATCCCCAAGTCCAAGTAAATTGGCTCTATGGCTATGGATCAGCAGACAGCACACACACACCAATACCAGAAAAGAGGTTTCCAACACTCTTCATGGTTCGGGTTGGAAATTTTGAGTGACAGAAGAGGAGGCCCAGAGACAAAGGGGCTAGTAAGAAACCAGAAACCCGAAACCCTTCAATTATTTTGGTGGGTTTCCAAATGGAGAAACGAAAACTGGTTACGTTTTTATTTAGAAATGAATTGGAGAGTTTTGTTATGTCGGAAGAAGGGGTTGAGAAGCTTTCGGGGGAAAAACAAGATAAGGTAAAAATTGTTCATTTGCGAAGATGACGGTTTGTGGACCTGAAGAAAGTGACGAGGCGAAGAATGCGAGTTTAGTGAAGCGCGCGGGGAGTGTCGAAGACGTCGTCGGCGTCGTCCCTAACGGTTTAAGCCTTGCTTAAAGCACACCACCCTCGTAAGTTTGCCTCGAGAGTTGATTCTGTCTTGGGGATTTACTGAAGGGGAAATTGTCGAAGCTGAAGCTGGCTCCGTTCCATGATTTGCCAGGCCTGGGCGACTGATGAAAAGACGAGACTTCGCGTTGTCTCGTCCTCTCCCCTCTCCCTCCCATGAAAACCCGTCATTCAGCAGGCGGAAGATTCCGAGCCAGAAAACCACATCCGATCAAAAACCTTTCTAAAGGATCCTCATACTTTGGCGTATTTATTTTTTCTCGCGGGGTTAAAAAAAATCTCTTTCCACAAAAAAACCTATAGAGAACAAGTTTTTCGACCCCTCTATCTTTTTTTATTATTTTTTTATGGCAGATATTTCATAACAAGGCAGGTTATAAACCCAAAACCACATCCGCCGACAAGGTTCACTTGTTGCCAATAATCCATGCGAAACTTTTCCTGTTTTGCGTGCCGTAGTTTCGTCCTTTGGCAAAAGCCAAACGCTTCCGCCCCCTACTAAGAGTTTGCAATTTCCCTTGTAAACTTTCCCCCGGAACAAGCATAAGGATTGTTTACTACTTTGTAAAACCAAAGGCGAAAAGCTGAGAAAAAGGGTTTCGGGGTGTTAACGAGTCTATAATTTCCCTCGGTAAAGGGAAACGAAGTCCCTGCAAGCGAAACAACGGTACACTATTGTAATTCAGAAAGCATAGATTTGGGAACACGCATTTCAAATGGCGTTGAAAGCCACTGAAAAACATCTGAAAAAATACTTTTTCTGCCAATAAGAGAAATTGGATTTTTAAGGCTAAACCTTAGCTCAGTATAGGCGGTTAGCATGGGGAATTTCGAAATAACTTTGTGAGAAAACCAGTGCATTTAATGAAAAAATACCTTGAAAGTAAACTTGAGCTTGCTAACACGTAGTACAACCAATACACAATTTGAATTTATTACTATTTCTTTCTCACTTTCTTACGCAAGGCTTTTGCAAAACAATAACAAACACCAGTGACATCTGTGACTCTTTCCCGTCAATAAGCTAGAGCATACGGGAGCATTCTGTTCCAAGACCAACCAAGTTTATATTAACCGTTTTTATTCTAAACTAAATACGTCAAATAAACTTACGTCTGAGCTCTCAAACTTGAACGTTGTAGGTTCCATATTTGTTCTGTTTTATATTGCAAGTCTTGAAAATCTAACTACTCATCGGCCCCCGACCATAATAATCAGACACGTAAACAAATCCACGTCTCTTGCTAGTCGGTTATTAGATTATTAGTTATTATATTGCTATATTAGATTACAATATAGGAACAGAATGTGAAGCTAGTTCATTGTTGGAATCGTAACACCACAAATACAGTACGGTTAATAGCGTTTTTCCTTGGGAACCTGGTGCAACACTGTTTGGCACTAAGTGCCACAAATTCACTGTTGCAACACAATTTTGCGGCACAACACACAATTTTGTGGCATTCAGTGCAAAAAGTGCTGCACCAGTTTTCCCAAGGAAAAACGCTATAAAAAAAAAAAAAAAACGACCCCAACAAACTGTACCGTCCTAATCATAGAGTAAAAATCATAGAGTAATCAAATTTATACTCTATGGTCCTAATGGCCCGCAACTGTGTATCTGGGAACAGCACTACGAACTACCATTACGGCTATTCGCAGCACTGTTTCCAGACGCGCAGTTGTGGGCCATTATGACAGTACGGTTTGTTGGGGTCGTGTTTTTTAAACGTACTGTACAATTCGGTAAACGGTGTTACAGTTTGAAAATTCTTTAAAAACAGTATAGACTATGGACGTCTACGAAGTTTCTTGCAGGATAATATATATATTTTTTTTGGAAAATGTGGAAAATCTAACTCCCTGAAAAAAAGGAAGACCAAATGAGATATTGACGACCAAATGGTCATTTCCTCGCACACCGGAACCGATCCCCTTTTTCCCTGTACTTTTACTGCCACATCGTTTGAGCCAGTGTGGATTGGGTTTGTCGGCGATGTGTGCTCTTCTTTTCGGTTCGGTTTGTTGTGTAAGATACCGCTTCCCACGCCGATCATGCGTATCGGTGCTGCGTCAATAAGCGCGGGTTGCGTTTCGATTACGCGTGTATTGGAGCGAATATATCGAGTCCTTCAGGGACGTTTATGTCGACTCGAATGGCTCGGGCACCTGTTTTCCCTACACGTTGTTGACGAGCACACGTATCAAATTTCTTCCCCTGGCACTGCCTGGCGTGCGTTATAAGTTGCGCTGCACAGGTTATGGGTATTAGGAGAACAGAAAAGTGTAAAAATTCGAGGGTTCCAGTCAAAGCAAGATGGTCAGATAAAAGAGGGGAAAAAAAGTGTCTCAAAGCTTCCATACCAGCGGGATATAACGAATGGCTGTGTGTGAGATCCGATCCAGGATACAATGTTGGAATAGACGTGACGGAATGTTTAACAGCGATCCATGGTATCTTGAGGATTTTCGATAACGCCTTCAAAGGGCTGTGGCTAGAACAAATAACAGCTTTTGTCTTTTAAAAATAAAGCCACCAATCCAGTTTCGTATGTATACCTTTCTTCCATCATGCGCGAAATAGTATTCAGCTATTACAGAAAGAAATGTAAAGAATAAGATCACGTGGCTTTCTGACGTCACAAATGTAATGTACCCAAGCCATGCTTTGTTTACCCTTTTGAAGCATGCGAATACATTTTTTTTTTATTGTAATGCCGTCGTAGGCTGCGCCTATTGACCGCAAATGCATGCGAATACATTTTATACATTAGTAACTACAGTAATAAGCGCCTTAAGCCACGCCACGACCTGTATGACGTCATCACCCAAACTTTGCATGCCAATACCTTGTGAACGTAACAAAGTTCATCATTCTTGCAATAATGTAGACTCCAAGTATCCATCCAAACCCATCATATGATTTTTGGTGCTATTACCCTTTAGACCCCCCCTCCCCCCCTTAAGATATATGCATAACCGCCCTATTACTTCCGCCCCATATGTAAAGTAACTTGTGTGACACGATACGCTCTGGAAACCGATACCAAAGAGGTCAAGACCAGTCTGCACCCCCCACCCCCTTTACAAAAATCCCTGCAATGGGTTAATATTTGCGGGGGTAATGTAGGCTACAGCAGAGTGTAAGTACTATACGGATACTGGTATATGTTTAGACGTTAACTCTAACCGGAAAGGGTCGAGGGTCGGTTAGGAAGAAAAGGGGGGCATAGGGAAAGGGATTGTGCTGTATCAATGTATCTGCGTTTATCGTGTGTGTATGCAGGGTAGGCGAGTTTCCCATATAGTCGTCGTTGGTGAATAGGAAGAGCAGTGACCATTACCATTAGCCATTAAAATGAGGACGCTCTATATGTTCTATACGGCCAATAACCGTTAGAAGAACAAGAGGAAAAGGGCCCCTTTTCATTTTTATCTTTTTTTTTCTTTACTTTTTGATTCTGGGCTCGCCATTTTTCCGGATATTCTTTTCCCCAAAGCACCGAAAACATGCGGCACCTGGTCCATAAAAGCGATGTCCCATAACTAAAGAAGTGCAGCAACGGATATTGCCACTTGGCCAAACTAATGAAGGGTTCAGGTGGGGGTTTTGGCAATATATCTTATTCCCCAGTGTTGCACCAATGTTGAAACCAGACAAGCTTGAGACAATTAGGCGAATAAGGTTCGGCTGAAACCTAATATTATGCCAAAAGGACTCAATTTTCGCGGTTTTAGGGCCTGTGGTACGAGAGAAAGCAGCACAGGAGGGCCATTATATCTGAAGAAATTCTGGTCAGAGTTGGTAAAGTCGTTTACCAAAGTTATAGGAAGATTCCCCTGGTTTCTCGCCCGGAAGCAAAGGAAACCTCGTGGAGGCCCTATTTGGTCCCTCGCAAACCTCCACAGATTTTGGCTGAGGCGAGATTGAAGCCTCCTCCGTTCATTTGACATTGAGTTATTGTGCATTTGTTGTTGGAATGGGGCAGACTGTTCGAGTCAGAGGAGAGAAGCGAGAAAGAAAGAAAAAGAGCAAAAGAAGATTTACACGGGACAATTTTCGTCGCTGAAACCATATACCATTCATTGCAATCTATTTCTTAATGGTTTCTTGTGTAAGGGAAAAACGAAAAAGTCGGTCGCTCTTCCACCTATTTCCCATTTCCCGTAACGAGCGTGGAGAATTCCGGTATGGCTTGTGAATAACGTTAACCCCCTAACATACGACACACGTATTGCGTAAAGTTTTCCGTTTAACTGTCTGGGGCCATATATACATATATTGGCTCTTCTGTTAGTGCCAGAGCCTCAAAGCCTTGACTTGGTTTGCTCGTTAGCATTTTTCAACGCTTTTCTGCGTGCGACAGTGCGTGCAACTGATGGGGCATAGCCAATGAGTTTGAGTATCCCACCGCCAACCGACAGCAAAGAGGAGGGGATCCCACTTTGCTTAAGGACCCTAACCCATTTCTAAAAAAAAAAAAAAAATGCCACGGAGTTATACAGATGCACTAAATCTTAGCCAGACGGGCTTGATATCGAGATATATGTACTAACTTGCAATTACTTTTGGTCTTTTTATATCTTTAGAAAAAGAAAGTAGGAAAAAATACATTTATATATAAAACCATCATGGCACCTGAGCTCTCGAAGAAAAAAAAAATAAGAAAATAAAATAACCTTTCCTGTTCGTAAAACGCAATTACTTTCTTTTCCGTTCTGTCATAAAGCACCTTGGGAATCCCTCGAAAAAAAAGATGAGACTCAAAACTAACGCAAAAATAAAAGATTAATAACAAACGATTATTAGAAGTTGTGATACGATGGGGCGGAATGAGTTACTTTGCCAAAAGACCTGATGGAGAAGCTTTATAGCAATTTAGCCGGTACTAGCCGACTGTATTAAAACAAAAGTGGAAGGGGGCTTGTGGATAAAAAATGGAATAGAAAGAGAAGAATCTAGGTTTACGCAGTAAATCAGTAAATCCACAGCTCGGCGTGACGTCCGCTGTTTTTCATTTTATTTTTTGTTTTATTTTTTAAATAAGAATCCAAAAGGCCCATAGTCCCAGTAATAAGGGTTGGATAATTCCCAATGAATCTGTCATGTTGAAGGAGGGGGCAGTTGGATTCCATGACCACCACCGCAGCAAGCTCTTTATACCTTTCCCTGTTTTTCGGAGAACAGCTTATTAGTTGATGACCGCGAGTCATGCTAAGGGAGATTGCGGTCAACCTTTACATTACATAGCAAAAGCGAAAGAAAAAAGAAAAAACACTTTTGATGGTGGAAGTCGGTTCAAGGCTTTTACATTTCGCGTTACATTTGAGGTTGACGGGCGAAATTGAACCGAGCTCATGGTTTACTTGGGTTTGGGGGCTAGTAGTAATCTAGAGCACACGCGATCTCACCATGCAGTCTGATTCTTATTTGCTATTGAAACAGCGTGCTATCCCGTCTAAAAATAAAAGCTACCGAACGTTTCCTTTAAGGTCAACCGGGGACTCTTAGCGGTACTTCGGCCTGCCCTTCCAATAGTCCAACGACGCAATAATGAATAGCAGCCGAACGTGTGTCGCCCCTGTCCGGACTTGTCGCGTTACCCCTGTCCGGACTTGTCGCGTTACTCCGGTTGTGGTCTTCTAGCACTTCGGTAGCTCCTTGTTTTTGGACGGAATATGATAGTCTATACATCGTTAGTCATAGGCTCATCTCGGGCCTGACTGATGACTGATGAGACAAAATGGACAAGTTAATGAGCAAGCAAGTAGAGTTCCCTTAGGTTGACAAAAAACAAGGACATTGCGAAGAAACATGGCAAGTCGTTTTTCTTTGTCTTGGGTTTGCTCGTCGCCGAAAAAAGGCGTCGTATATATACAGAAAGAATGTGTATGGGGCAAAGGAAGCCGGAAATTGCGTTTCTCCCAAACTGACATTACCCAATTCCTCGACCTGTTGATTTATGTGCACTCGAGGAAAATTGGCGGATAAGAAACTTGTATAGCCAGCACTTTCTTGTTATTGTTAGCGTTTAGCTGGCACAAGGCATCCTGAAAGATGGTACTGTACATGTACTGTATACTCTTTCAGTAGTGCTAAGTATCGAAGAGGGCAATAATTGCTTTCTCGTTCCATTCTGGGGAGTTAGGTGGGGTGAAAAAGAAACATACCGAAAAAACCTGGCTTCCTCAGAAGAGGGTGATGAAAACGAAAAGAACTTATGGATGCACGGGTACTTTCGAGCTTGCGATATACGTGAGGGCTTGTCGTTTGGGGAATTGGCATCGTCGTAGACATTGCACGTTTCTTGGGAACTAGCGTGACGGGGCCGGGATGACCGTAAGATGCGATTTGGAGGGCGACACAAGGGAATAGGTCACATGTCGCTCCTTGCATTAGTCGTCACGAAAACAGGCGCTAATGCGTTGCTTCTTCTTGGGGGCCTTGTGCTATTCTTCAGTTTGAGCAATCTTTTTTATTTATCTCTTTTTCGTTTCTCCTCATTCTCACCGCCTTTCGTCCCGTCCCGCCTCTTACTTACTCCCCATCCCCCTTTTTTACGTGGGGGATTTATGAAAACAACATACGGACTCAACAGCAGTTGTGGCAGTCAGCAGTTGTCGGACCTTTTCTTATGTATACTTTTTGAAAAGGGCGAAAAAAAGGTGTTTGGGAACACAAATAAACAAAAATACAGCGAGAGGAGGCATTTTAGATGTAACGACCTATTGTTGGAGCTTACAATTGCGTCACGTTCCCCCAATGTGTCCCAAGTCTTGACGTTGTTGCCGCAGCAACGGTAAAATTGGGTTTTTAGGGTTTAAATTCAAGAGAAAAAGCAGAATTAATGTTGTCAGTGCCCTTCAACCTCTATGTATGTATAATGAGCCAGGTTTTTTTGCACACTTCACATGCCA
Source organism: Lepidurus couesii (assembly GCA_022832235.1). NCBI lineage: Eukaryota > Metazoa > Arthropoda > Branchiopoda > Notostraca > Triopsidae > Lepidurus > Lepidurus couesii. The sequence goes on from JAGJRP010000749.1 coordinate 11,769, forward strand.
AAAAAGGAAAAAATGGGGGGAAAATACACGAAAAGCTCGGAAACCTCATTACAGGGGGACGTTTCCATTCTCCATTTCACTTCGAACTTCTGGAAATGGGACAAGTAGTATTTTGATCCAAGTTTCCATGCATACTTGATACGTAATGGATTTTTGCTTCAAAATAAAAGCTTCACACTTACAGGGACCCTTTTTCGCCCGGAATTTTCAAGATATTAGCGTAAAACGCTGTCGATTTATGCCGTTGATGGGCCTGTGTTTATGTAGATGGGATTGGATTTTTAAGCGATGTGTGGTGTGTGGTCTTGATGGACTCTCTGTTACGCACACGGTGAAACATCCATCAGACGAAGGGGAAAGGCCATTTTTCATCCCTTTTTTCAGAAGGAATGATGATGAATGTTGTTCTACGCAGCAATTGTATTTGGCCTGAAGAGCCCACCCACTTCTGGAATCCAGGCCTCCAATTGACAATTATAATTTCATTAGCAATCGCATTCCAGCTTTTTCTATGAAAAAATAAATTAATAACAATTCCGAAAAAGTTTATGACTTACCTTTTAAGTGGTTATTTGAATAAAAGGGAGAGCAAGTCATGAATAGGATGCTTGATTCTGCACCTTTTTCTTTTCTTTTTATCCCCCCTTTTTTCTTTTTTTAAACTCTGCCCGACCCTCGATTTTTCGTCTGGAAAAATGCCTGAAAGAAGCTTTTTATATAGTAGTACAGGGAGGTAATAGCATGAGGCAGCTGTTTTGACTGAGAAGTCCTTCATTAAACCCCTCTTGTGTTGTGTCAGATGCATAGAAAGCAGAAAAGGACGCATGCCAAATGCTGTCAAAGTATGGCAAGAAACTTTCTTGGATTTTTTTCACTTTATTTTCTTTTATTTTATGTTTTTCCCCCGATCCCGTCCCAAACTTTGCCTCCATAGTAGCCCTAGAAAAAGGACAGGACAACCCAAGCACGAATTACATGGAAATAGAAGCTCCGGAACATGTTGAGCTGATAACTTGTCTCCTTTTCGGTTTTTGTCTCGTGTGCATATCAGACCCCGCTGACCGTCTGCTGTTGTTCCCTTTTATCATGACATCTTCCCCAACACTTGCATATAGGCAAATGAGAAAGTCCTTGTGGCTGTTTTCCAAACTCCTTCCGTCCTCTCTTGTTTCTGCTTAAATTGTCTAAGCTTTAAAAGCCATTGTCTACGGTTGCCATATGGCGTATTCGAGCCTGTAAGAGTCGTTCTCTCATCGGTGCTACGTATATATGCATACCTGTTGCTGCGTGCGGCGCTCACCTCGTTCGTTTGGGTCGTTTACACTTTAGCAGAGATCGAGCTTCAGGAACCCTTTAGCTTTGGCCTGCGTGCAGGATTCAAATAACGATGAAGCTTGTCCATCACATTTGGAAAACCTCTCTCTGTCTCTGTCTATCTATCCCTCAGCGAAAGCTTTTTGAATTACTTAGGATGCTTAAGGATTCACAAATTCACAATGCTGGGGATCTTCCTCTGACCAAGCAGTGCGGTTAACGGGTTGCCTATCCATTTTCAAAATTCGATTTGGGCTCCACTTGCCCAGAACCTAGAAAAGAGAAGACCCCCCTCTTGTGTAGCATCTATCCTTTCGTTGAATGTCACTAGGGAGAGGAAGATGAAGGTAAGGGCACAGCTTAGGGGATTATAACCTCAAGTCTGGGTCCGAACTGGAAGTTCGACAGGTAACAGATTATAGTATTACCGTTTGCTGGAGTGACTATTTTCTGAAAGCTACAGGATGCAGGCTTTAATGTCAAGGCGTACCAGCTTTTTTGTTTCTTTTGTGGAAAATTAAGGCACAGAATACCGACCGAATTTGTAATGAGCGGAGAGGTTCACGAAGGTCTATTTTTCGGAGGGGAGGGGGAGCTAAGGAGCAGAGAGAGAAGGATTAAGCACAACACAAAGTATAAGATTCGTTTACCTAAGTTGTAGATATATGATATTCTAACTTGACGGAATTAACTTGTTTTTAAATGCATTCGATGGAGTCTTTTATTGGCATACACATAACGGAGGAGCTCTCGCTCAGCGCATCAGCGCCGCTCCCGGGTATATCAGGTATACCGGGAACAACTGACATGGAGGTAGCCTCTCGCTCAGCGCATCAGCGCCACTCCCGGGTATATCAGGTATACCGGGCGGGAACTCGGACTTGTCTCCCGCTCCTGGTATACCATTCCACAACAAAATGTCAAGGCGCACCAGCTTTTTATTGTTTCTTGTGTGGAAAATTAAGGCATAGAATACCGACCGAATTTGTAATGAGCGAAGAGGTTCATGAAGGTCTATTTTTCGGAGGGGAGGGGGAGGTAATGAGCAGGGAGAGAAGAATGGGCGTAAAAAAGAGTTTTTTGCATCCGTTAGCGGCGTGCAGTTGGAGCCAGCGGAAAAAGACAAAAGGACGACATGGTTTTTCGTTCCCTTTTTGGCTTTTTTCTGGTCTGCAGGAAAGTGTAGGGTAAGTTTCCGAGTATAAAAGAAGAGCTTGAGGAAGATAATGAGCTCTTATGGCTTGCATATAGAGTGCGACACTTCGCTTAACCCAATTTGGTTAGAAACTGAGAATGTAATATTTAGAGAGAAAAGACCCCTTTTTGTGTCTGGCATGAAAGGAAAGACGAGAAGCTAAAATATTAAAAAAGTGAATTAAGGGAAAGAAGGGGAAAAGAATAAAAAGCACTTGGGAAGCTGCCGGTTTTCAGAACTTTTATGAAGGGCCAAGAAGGCACGAACTTTGATGAAGGCTCTTAATGGGAGGTCTTGGGTGGGTTTGAGTTGAACGCTTGATTATTCTTTCCTTTATGGCTTCATTGGCTTGGCAAAAATTAGCCAGGTTTCAAAACTTTGACTTTCTTCGCCAATTATATTATTTGCAGCAAATTGAGTTCTTGTTTCCTGTCACACATCTTATAAACAGCACATGCTAATAAGCTAAACATGCTTGTTAAGAAACTTGTCAGCTTGAAGAAATAAAGTAGTACCTAAAATGTCAGCTTAGGAAATAAAGAAAGGCATTGTCGGATAGAAATAAGAAGGTTCTTAGGGTGCGGAGATGAAACGGATATGCAGAAACAAAGGTATAAAATGTTATATTATAAAGTGGAACGAAACGAGGCTCTGGACCATTTATAATGTGCTGCTTCGTCTTTTTAAGGTCCCTTTTTATACCACTATTATGATATGCGGCGTGATGTTTTGGAAGGCGAGTTATAAGGAAAGGAAATTATAATGAAAAAGATAATTTAGAGGATGGAAGGCGCTTCCCTTTTCTCTCTTTCGTCGTCCCGACACCCCTTTTCATAATGAGATGAGGAAGACAGAACAAGGGAAACCCTTTAACTTTATTTTCACGAATATATGCAGGAGCAACAGAGGATGGACGTATAAATATATAAATTCCCTGTTTTTTATGCTCGTTTGTAATTCGTAATTGCTTTGTGGCCTGAGCTCTCCCTGCCTTTCCCTTTTGGAACAGCCTTCCAGGCGTCCGAAAAGTGAATTGGTTCTTTGTACGAGTAACCGACAGTCAGTTCGTGGGTTAATATGCAAGAGACGAGGGGAAAAGTGCTACATGGACGAGTCGTTTATTAACATCGTAATGAGGACAGTTGCACCTTCCGGAGAGCCTGGAACTTTTTTCGTGTCTTCTTGAATGGGAAAAGCCTGCAAGGCAAAGCACGACACCTTGCATATGCATATTAAAGCTGTCGGTGAAGGGTGAACTCCGTATTAGGATGTGGAGTTTTTTCTTTTTTCTATAAGGAATGCACGCTATTTAATTCTAAACCTCCACTTTCCCACCTGCCGGAATATTCAAATCTGTATGTATTTTCCCCCTTCACAAAAGCTTGTAAAAAGCGCACTGAACCTGCTTCCTTTTTATGCGGATTTCATGAGAGCCCGGGGTGTCCAGAAAACGGAAACGAATAATCAAGGTACCGGAACTGCTGCATATCTGATGAGCGGTAAGTTGCTCCGTTCCTTGAGCCCGGGCTGTGGGATACAGCTGCCCCAGTTCTGGTTTCGGAACGGCTCAAGAAAAGCTGGTGGCTTTAAATAAGGTGTTAAGCTCTTTGAAAGCCGTTTTATGATAAGCTGATTAATTTTGTACCAATTTTCCTACCGCTTTTGTACTTTGGCGGTCCGATCAGAGAGCTTCCTCTTTTTGGGGTGCGTACCGTGTATAAGGCGAAAAAGATGGGAGAAAACGTTAATGAGGTGTGTAAGAGGGCGGCTTCTATGTTAGAAGCTTAATATGTGCTGGAAGCCATACGGTGTATGAAGAAGGGGTCTATTAAAGCCGAGGGTGGTAGGCAATCACACACGGTAGGAAGCTAATCTCCTCATTGTGAAGTCCAGATCAGTGGCGACAAGGATCTAAGACAGATTACACGCTATAGGCATTGTGTAACTCTTGTTTTTACAGCATTCGTAACGGAAGTTGCTGGCGTTCTTGCAACTGAACACTCCAGATGGGTTTTTCAACACGCCCTGCTTGATACGAAGCAGCGTGGTTCCATTTCTTTTTTCTTTCGCCCCGAAAAAAAGCGAAAGTTTTAATCATTGATTGGACTCCATTGAGTCTATTCAACAGAATTTTTGCTGTATGGGTGGGCCCTTTATATCGTACAGACAAGACAAGTTGAGCGGGTCCATTATAAACCGTTGCTTTTTTTCTATAGGCATGAAAGGAGATAAGAAAGGCGAGCGTGACGTCATAGATCGTCGCCTACTAAGTAAGAATTTAGGTGATGCGACTGGGCTGGAGTGTACAAGACGGATGATTTATACTTTGGTTTCCTGGCTGATGAATGATATCGCTTAGAACGAAAAGGAGGGAATAATTGATTGGGAGATTGAAAATAGAGACAGAAATAAGTTCCAATGCATTCTCTGTGGCAGGGTTTGTCCCACATTTTCTAAAGATAATGCCTAATTAGGTATACAAGTTCTTTTTTGTCGTTGGGTTGTATCGAAATACTATACTATTCAAAGCCAGACCGTTTTTTATTGCCTTTGTTTAACAGGATGACACGCTCTTTTATATCCCTTTTCCTCTCTTCCCCCGCCTTTCATTGATCCATGTAACCTGGACTCTGTGTGGCTCTCTATACTTTTGTGTGTGTGACCTCTTCATTAATCAAGCCTCGCTTGTCAAGCTGCGGACAAGTTACCAGATTAAGCCAAGTTTGGCACCGGGCGAATTCGTGACTTGATCCGCTGGAAGATCCTTTTCTCTCGCCTATAAGTCATTGATTATGGTCAAAGGTGTCCTATACACTGTTTTTTCTCTTCTTAAATTGAATCAGAAAACGAAAAAATATTTTATCTCTTTTTTTTCCAACTCCACGATATTTGGATGCGGCGAGTAAAGGCGCGTGGAATCCTTAGGGTTAACAGATGTGAGGATTATATCCATTTTTATTATATTTATAGTCCCCGTTGGAAAGAAAGGGCACTTTTGATCTTATTGTTCTGGGAAACGATTTAGGTCCTCTCAGCGAAGAGGTTCCATTGTGTGGTATGTGTGTCTGAAGTATAAAAAGTGATAGAAATATATATATATATATATATCATATTTATATGGGTGCCTATGGGGGCCAAGCACGTGCTCAAGAACCAGGGACATAAGATTTTCGCGGTCTTTTCCTCGCGTCCTGGTCCGGCGTGCTGTTGACAAGTCTCTCGCTGCTTTTAGCCCACTCAGACAAAGGGGGGACCGAAAAGAAAGGACGTAGAAGAGCGGGTTTAGCGTTGTCATCGCCCGAATAGTAACTCTCTCGTGTACATACATACCACCCGCTTATCCTGGTGCGGGAATGAGCGAGGGAGTATCAGATTTGCATACATTTCACGCTTCACCATTATGCAGAATAAGAGGAGGAAGAGGAAAGGCTGAAAAACCGAAAGCCGCATGTAGCAGCTCATCATCGGCGAACAAAAGCCCAGAAGAAAGGGTTTTATGAAATTTTTGAACTTGGCGAACTTCGTTTCTAGCCTCCCTTTTGAAAATAAAATGGCTTTTTGGAAGTAAGGAGCTATAGAAAAAGGTTCCAGAAAACGCACAGCAGGGTTTAGAAGTCATTACGAACTCCCCAAGATTTGTGTTATATATTTACTAGAATTCTCAGTCTTTTGAAAACCACTTTCCTATTGAGTTATGTGCATGTTCATCTGTTTCGTGAATCTTTTGCTGTGCTGACTTTTACGCCGGTGTGGCCACGCTATAAAAAGCATGTGGACCTGTCTTATTTGGGAGCTTCCCATGTCAGAAAGAAAGAGATAGATTATGAGTATTAAAAGGAATGTGTAGCTAATTGAATTTGGTCGGTTTCCAAGTATCCCTTGGTTTTTTACACCTGTAATAATCGAACATTAATAGCCCCTACAAAGATACTTTTTTCTTTAAATTTTTTTCGATTTGGAACCTATAATTTCCTTTTTTAGACGCTTTTGGGGTCCTAGCTTCTTTTGCAGAAAATAGTTGTTGAAACCCCCCGCGGAACCGTGTCTGAAAAGAAAGCAGACTGTGCTCTAGCGAGGGGATTGCCTGCTGCGAAAGGGTTGAAAATCAAAGTACGAGAAAACTTTTTCAGAATATAGTGCCACCACGTTGAGTTGCTTGAAACGCTAAAGCGAAGAGGAGAATATTTGCATGCGGGAGCAGCACTCGGTACAGCGACTAAAGAAACTGAGACACACACACATGTACACACACTCTTGAGAGTTTTAAAAGATATAGTCTGCATGGCAAGTCGGAGTCGGTTCAGTTGTCCATATGGTCGTTTTTATTTGTATGCTTGCTTGGGTTTCTCTTATCAAAGACGCCCAGCTTGTTTTGGAGGGGAAACTTTCATTGTTGCTCTATGGCTTTTTCGTGTGCCAAGTCCATCTAGTTTCTGGTTTCGGTATCGATCTTTTGTTCGCTTCGGGGTAAAGTATACATACACAGTTAAGTTGATGGGGAGGGAAATGAGCATGCCAAAAAGTTTCGGACACGAAGGACATTTAAAACGTTAGGGAAGCCAATAAACTTTTTTGTTGGATCTTGATTTTACATGTTTTATATGTTTTATATTGTGCAATTGCGTGCGTGCAAGATTAACCCCGTTTTTATGGACCCTGCGTCTATGTACCGGAGAGGGGGGTTTCATCGTTTCATGTTAATTAAAAGCTCTCAATTGAAGTCGGAATTGAGAATGGTTCAATAGGGACCTTTCGCAGTACGTGTATCTCGGTGCTTCCGAGGCTCATGTCTCGTAAAACGAAGCGAGTTATACTTGCGCTTCAGTTGAGATGCTGCGTACTTCGCTTTCTGCACCCTCACTCCTCTCTTATGACATGGGGTATAAAGGCTGTGAATATCCCCCTCGGCGTATATGTGTTATGTGTGTGTAACGCTTTTCACCCCCCACCCCTTTTTTTAAGTTGCCACCCATGGAGAGGCTGTATACTTTGACATTTAACTTGAGGGCAGAGGGCTTAAATTATATATATTATTACGATAAAAACAAGAAGCGGTACGTGGAAACGTGCGCAGGTCTGGTTCTTCCCCTTTTCATGTAATAGTAGTCCTGACCGTTGTAAGCTTGCCGTAATAGTGTAATACATCTTAGCAGCTATATAGCTTGTTGGTGCCCCTCGATGCGTGTAAAGTCATCGTCGTCGCAAAGTTGCACGAAACTTGCTCGCGAGTTTCGTTGCTTTTGCTCGGTTATATAGCTGCACTAACTGGTTGCAACTTGGGACTTTTGGGGTAAAAAGACCATGCCTTCAACTTTAAGCGTATAAGATACTATATAAAGTTATTGCTCTTAGCGCGGTGAATTGCATGCTACGAAAAAACTTGCAGTTTTTACCGCGGCAGTCGAAGAGCAATCGAAGAAGAGCGTCTAAAAGCTTATGAATTTGGTGACCGTCTGTCCCAGTGGACCACAAAACTTGTTACACGGTCGTATAAAATCTTCCTCTTTATAAGCGTTTCCCGCTGAAAATTCTGAAATAACAGAAATAGCAAAAATTTCCCCCGAAAACTGTGCTGTAAGAGAATCTTTTTTTTTTCCCCTGCTGAAATTCGAATGTATCAGAATTTGTGGCCGGGGAATACCATAAGGGGCAGATGTACCAGCTTTTGTTATGAAGATGTATTTTTTATCGAAGCATGTGTATAGGGAGGTTTTGTAATACAACACCCCCTGATGGCATCTTGAATAGGGCGCAAATATGTTCCAGGTCTAGATCTCTTTTTCATGTTACAAAAAGCGGTATAATTTGTATGTTACAGTCGCTATTCTTTGGTAAGAAAATTCCCCCCTCTCATTTTTTAAAAACATGTAAGAGCCCCCCTCCTTGTGTTTCTTCACGGATGGGGATGACTGAATGCAAGAATGCGAAATTTGAGTGTGGATGGTCGTTAGAAGAACGAGGTTTCCCATGAAAAGGAAAAGAAACATGTATTCCTCCCTGGTATTGACCCCTTTCGCCTCTTATTGACAGCTTAGTGACCCTCATTCTCACCCTCTTGCGTCGCTCGTATTGGATACTTTACGTGAATTATGTCAGGAAAACAATGGCCATCCTTGCTACCCTTATAGATACCCAGGTGTAGGTTTCCAGGCTATTGTTCCGCCCTGAATGGGCGCCTCCGATAACTTACAATAATGGTAGACATTTGAAAGCATGGAGCAGCGTGCAGCTTCTTTTCTTTAAGTTAAGAAAAAAGCTACAAAAATAGGATTACAAGAGAAAAGCCAAAAAGAGGAAAAATCCTTGCTAGCATTGGTTCTGCATTCCCTATTTCTCATCTAATACAGTAACAGTAAATTAGACGCTTGTTTCCCAACGCAGTTTTATGCGAAACATGGGGTGGAGGAGTGTTGTTGGAATTGGGATCTGGCAATTGCAGATTGAGGCGGGAATTGGGACCGAAAATCCCCTCGGCTTTATCCTCAGACTCATCAAAGGGAAGTTGAAGGGTTCCCGTTGTCGGTTGCGGAATTGCGAGTCTGTAAGCGTTGTTATGACGTCCCCATACTTTGGGTCAACAAACAAAGGGTTAGCTACATTAGCTCTCAAGTTGTACTGTACAGTATACTACGGCCCTACCTTACCCCCTTTCATCTGTCTATCGCATTATTCCGTGAGTTGCACTTCCTATTTTACCCGTGCATTGTAAAGGGGCGAGATAAAAAAGGTGACGATTGGAAAGGTTTTGTGCCTGATTTTTTTTTTGGGCGTAAGTGTATACAGTACAGTACGTTTAAAAAAACGACCCAAACAAACAGTACTGTCCTGATCATCCTGATGGCCCGCAACTGCGTGTCTGGAAACAGTGCTGCGAATAGCCGTAATGGTAGTTCGTAGTGCTGTTCCTAGACGCACAGTTGCGGGCCGTTAGGACGGTACGCTTGGCTGGGGTCGTTTTTTTAAACGTACTGTACAGTAGTTAAAAGAACGTGAATTGTAGGACAGTATGATGAGGACGAGGACAGAGACATGGGAAAATCTGTTTGTGTGAGGTGGGAGATTGTCTCTTTGTAAATGAAAGCTGACATGTGAACCAAACCGTGACAAGGTTGGAACTTGGAGCCATTGTCTGGTTCATCGGAAGGGAAGCCAACGTCATGTTGGGGACAACCTCATTAAAAGCTTTCGGGGTACTTTTTCTGCTTGACCTTTTCCTCTTGCGGTGGTAATGATGGTATGGTGTGCCATTCTATCTATTCGAAGGGGGAAAGAAGGGAAAACGAGCCATCTAACGCAAAGGGGAAACGCGAGGCTCAAGAATGCAAGCGTTAGATTGCTGGGGATTTTGGGTCTCGGAATGCAATTTGCGGAGGATTGACAGCAAACGTAAGCCTGTAATGCACATAGCACGTCCAAGCAAGCCGTTGAAGGATGCTTCGAGCTGGAAGTCGTGGAAAGCATTCAGGCATTCAAGCAAAACATGTCTTAGCTGCTGATGTCACGTCACTTGTGCCCCGATACACAACAACACAGAAACCTCCTGGAGTTTGAGCCCTTGCGAGAAAGACAAGTTGTATTACTGTTGCATACATATGTATGTTTCTATTCGCCAATCTACCCTTTGCCACGAGGGGCAAAGTCGGGGAGAGATTTTCAGAGAGACACAAAAAAGGGAGAAGACCTTGGTTCATGGTTCCGGCTAGTATTTCTGGCCTGACTTGCTTGGCTGCAGAATTCAATAGCGAGGGGGTGACTGTCTCTGAGGGGTTGCTGGGGTATTGATTGATTTGGAGACGTGCCACCGATCAACGTCGTTTCCGGACCGGTACAACCGGAGCGCAATATCAGAGGATAACGCGCTCACTTCAACGTGTTATGATAAGACTGATCTCATAAAGTAACATTAGCAAGTGGGGAAAACGGTCTTCCCTAAGACAAACAAGCTTGTATTATATGAGAGGAAAGGAGATCTTTACTGTTGTTACGCAGTGCGTTTTCCCCTCTTTTATTTGTGAGCGAAACCCTTACTTCCCCTCCACGGAATAAAATGGATAAAAAATATGGCACAGCAGCATATTCGATCCTTTTTTTGGAGGAGGGGTGGAGGGTGCACTGCCTCCATGGTTTCAAGACAGTCCTCCATGAAAAACAAGTCTCTCCAGAGTTTTCCTTCGCACTGCTGTATTAGTATAGTACCCCGGCTGTTAAGTTTTACCTTATGTAAAGAGGGAAGGACCGTTTTATGTTCGAACTTCGAAGGGTACATTAAAATGCATGGGAGTACGAAAACCTTATGAAGGAATGACCTTTCTAAATGCATCCATTGCATTATTGTTGCCGGGATGCAAAAAGAGTAACATTCCTTTCAATTCCCTTGTGAAATGTAGAGAGAAAATAGAATTGGGGCTCCCAGTCTCTTCTCTCTCTTTTGATTGATATCGTCTGTAATTTTCCCTCTAAACCTAGTTAGTTAAGGGGAAAATTGAATGCTCTTAGGATCTTGTTCAGGGGTTCGCTCGAGTATAGTCCTCCATTTATCAGAGGGAGGGAAAGAAAACAGCGAGAAGGACATCGTCAAAAATGGTTCTGGTTTTATTTTATTTACCGGAGCTCGCCTAGCTTGGCTAATAAAGGAGAAGGAGATCGTCCCTCCGGATTAATGCATGGTAAATGTTGCCCTGGCCAAGAAGGGGCATGCTTGTAGCTTGATTAAGCAACCTTTTTATATACCTCTTTTTCCCCGTTTCTTTTTCAAAAGTGTTGTCCAGGGAACCATTGTAACTCGACGGGCAGTTATATAGTACTGGGCTCTTTGAGAAACCCGTGGCTGAATGAATATGTTGCCCTGCGTTTGTTGGCCCTACTAAGTTTGCCAGCTCTTCATTTCACCCTTGGGTTGGACTTAATTTGGGAAGAACGAGGGCGTTCCAAATGAGCCATTTCACGCTCGCGTTTGGGTACCTCCAAGCGCTCTATCTTCTTTTTTAAAAGTCTCTATCAAGTTAAAAACTCTTGCAGTTGTAAATAAAAAAATAAAAAAAACTCAATTGCTGGAATGCAACAAACAACTCAAAGGCGCGAACAAGTTGGTGGGACACGGTGTTGGAAATATGAGAAACGTGCACCCAAATATATTAAAGAACTGAAAGGAGTGAGAGAGAGAGAGGGTACAAAAAATGCTATCAAAATAAGAAAATATAGATTTCTTTTTCCGGGGTCTATGCGAGTCGAGAGTCGAGGGAGGGCAATAATCCAATAAGCGCCTGGGAGGCAGCCTTCGCCCTGCTTACTAATGCCCACTAAAGAAGCATAGAAACCATATGTTTCATCCCCTGACCGCACTCCCAAGCATGCAGACGCGAGTTTTTTTCTTATTTTCTTATTATTGTATAACCCTGTTTTTTGTTGTTAAGGTCTTCACAAGCATTCTGGAGTTCATTGCGTTTTATTGTTTGTTATTATATTCATTATTGCGTTGCAATAACCCTCCTGTTGGAAACGTTCGATGCTGTCTCGTTGTATAAAACGCGGCTGATGGTATTAGTGTTTGCGAGGAAACATGTTTATATCGTTACCGTTACGGGAAAACGTGAACGTGAGGAAACATTGGGCTTTTGGACTCGTGATTGGTGTTTTCCAACCCAAAAGGCATACGAAGAGTTCTCTCTTTTTGTTCTTGGTATATTCGCCTATGCTTTTCCCTTTCTGTCAGGAGCTAGGAATGATCTTGGATATTCCGAATGTTAGATTTTCCCTCCCTTGCTTTATTCCGAACACTGTTCCATATGGATTTACGTTGGACGTAGGAGGGGGGCTTGCTTTAAGCCTTCGGGATGAAGAGGCATCAGGCATACATCCACATCTACTTAAATGCCAACCCTAGCATAAATACATGTCTATATAGCAAAAGTTGAACAGGCGGGATCTTTTTCTCTGGACACTACTTCACGTTATAGGTCTAGTTTTCTCCCAGAGGAGGAAATCCTATTTCTAGGAAAATAACAATAATAATACCAAATATCTTGAAAGTTGTTTTCGTGACAAGATGAGCTGCGTTTCACGGAGCATTTATGTGAAGTCTCGACCCGTCTCTTAGGCCTTTTCAGGAAGGATTCGTCCCGAATATATGAGATAGCATTGTTCACTTTGTTGTTAAAATAAAAAAAAATAGTTTGCTCGAAAGATAGTCCATGATCGGCGAAAATGAGGCTTTTTCTGTCGTGTTTTCGTTCCTTTTGGTGTAGTTTCTGGGGAAATATGTATATTGTTAGGGATAAGCGACGTCTTATACGCCGGGGGAGGTTTATGAAGTGTAGTTACATGGAGACATTTACCGATGCTTTGAGAGTAATTTAGGAGCGCCTTAGAGTTTCTTTTGTGGCTCGTCCAAGATCCATATAGTTCTGCTTTTTTTAAGGCAGGTGACAGTGAAGTTGTCCCTAAAAAACCTTTTCTTTGGGATTAATAAAAAGAATGCTACTTTTCCTTCGCCGTTCGTGCCTGGGATGGGGGATTTGGGGGTAGAAGAATGTAAAAAAATGGGCTTGCATGGTCAATTGATTTGCAAGAGGCAAGGAAGATTGAGTTTTGGCGGGGCCACTAGGGCGTCAGGTCCACGAGCGAGCTTGTCTTGTTGGATTTTTCTCTTTCTCTCCTTTCAGACAGTATTGGGCTCTTAAATCACGTTCAAAGTGGGATTGATCCCAGCCGCCATAATAGTGAGCGAAAGATGTATGCAGTCAGCATTTATTGACGAAATTGAAAGTGGATCAATTGTCATAAAAAGCGTTCTTTATGGCACTAGGGCTTGCCCATTTTTAACCAAAGCTGCCTTTTTATTGCAGGGGGTTTCTGCAGTGCAATTCCCACTTGACCATCACGGGAAAAAAGGCCAACTATATAACTCAGACTATCTCTGGGAAAAACAAAATAAAAAGGGGAAGTTTAAACTGATATTATGCAAAAGAAAAAGAGCAGGGAAAGCCCTTGAGGCTGATTTGCATGAAAAACTCGTAAAAAACGGTTGTGGTGGAGCTTGCAGAGGGTGGGCGTGCAAAATACGAGATCAAGACACCAGGAAAACAGTGTCTTGGTAGAAGGCCCTGCTATTATATACCTGCATCGAACGCGCCTTCACCCCTCACCCGAAAGATAAACAAAAAAAGCACGCTCTTCATTCCCCACAATGTCCAGATATCATCTGCATACTAAAACGATGGGGGCTTATCGCTCTGTCTTCTCGTTTGGCCGTGCCTATACCTTTTTTTAGTACGTGATCAGCGTGTTCTGGGTTGTATATAGTGTGTGCTGTGTATATTTGGTTGTAGAGTCCAGTTTGCTAATTTCACCCTTCATTTTTTCTCATGTCTTCGACAGGTAATGGAGCGCTGAAAGCCGAAGGACCGTGAGAATCGGCAAAAGATTTTTTAAGCTAAATAAAAAAAAAAAGCCAAAAATAACATGGGTACTCCCATGCAATGGACCGTGGCTCTCCTCACATTGAGCTGCTTGTTGGGGAAGGGAGAAGCCGGTTTGAAGCATGCGAGTCGTTTAGAGCGCGCCACGCCCACGCCAGTCCAGGGATTATCGCTCTTAGATTTGCCCGTCTTTTCACGGGGGGATCGTCCCAATATGATGGATAAGACCTTGGGTGCCATTTTCAGTAAAGTGGCCTTTAATCAGCCCAACAACTCGGTCATCAATGCGTCGACGGCAAATACGAGGGCGGGCAACGAGGTACTCGATAAAAACTCGCCCGGTTCTGCCCCGAAATTGGATGCTGTAAATAAAACTCAAGAGTCGTTGTTCCCAGCTAAAGGGTTACTACCTCCACTTCTCGTGAGCACTGCGACAGCGAAAACAGCGTCTCTAACGACGGCCGAAACAATTACTCTCTCAGTCACGACCCCGAGTGGGACATCACCATTCAGAGCGAGTTCTGCTCCGAAGAGTACCACAACAGCTCCGACTGAAGCCCAGACCAAATTAGATTTCGTTCCTTTTGATCAGTGGAACAAACACTATCAAGTGCCAGGGTTGAGAGGACCCTCTCGCATCAATACTGCCAAAGATCCGGATCCGCAAAGAGAGTCCCTTTTCCCGCCCTTTTCCTTTACCACCCCTTCGAGCACCTCCACGAGTCGCATCACCGCACCGCGGACCGCGCCCACAACCCCGTCCACGACCACGACCACGAAAGCGGCAACCGCCACAAGTACGTCCACGACCGCCGCTCCCACGACGGTCCCCCGGAAAGCGGCCGTCCCCACTACCGCGCTGCCAACTGAGCCTAAGACCAGCAAAGGGTCGTACTCGGACGGAAGACAAGCCGCCTGGGGCGTCCATGTTTATGCTACGGCGGCCTTGTTCACCTTATTGGGCGTGTTTTCGCTTTCCAGTCTCTTGCGACTCCGCTCCTGTGCTCGACGACTCTTACCTACCACGTATTGCATTGTGGTCCAACTCCTGCTCCTCTTTGTGTCCATTACCCGCACGATTCACCTCCTTTACGACCCGTACAACGCTCGACGCCTGTTACCGCCTGCCCTCGCCCTGGCGTTATTCAACGTCACTTTCCCGTGCCTGACGGCCGCCTTTGCGGTGCTTTTGCTCGTCGTCGTCAAGATTACGCGACTTCAAGTGTTGCCGGCCCAATTGGTGAAACCGGCCCTCTTGGCGGGCGCTGTGGCCTTTCATTTTCTCTTGTCGCTGACGGTGGATATCGTCGTGGGATCCGTCGGAGGTTTATTCTCCTTGCACTTGGCCAGCCAAGCCTATTTCGTTTTATGGGCTTTAACCTTGTCGCTGGGTTATTTGGCAGCCTTTGGACCCGCCTTTCGGGCCGCCACCGTCATTCAATCCGACATGATGCGATCCACTTTAGCCGCCTTGCACATAAACGGAGCGGCCCTGCCCAGACGCTTGCCCCGGCCAACGCTCGTCCGGGCCATACGCGTCACGTTAGCCGCAGCCGTCATCGGGTTGTTGGTAGCCGCGTTTCAGCTCTACGGCATGTTCGGTGTCTACGGACTGCCGTGGCGACAACAAGTGGGAGTTGGCGGGTCGGCCGCTTCAAACTCGGTAGCGACCCCTTCCACCAGCATGACAACCCTGGGCACAGAATTGCCAGCACCGGAATGGCTACGCTCACAGCACCGAATGAAGCGGGACGCTCAAATGGAGGCGGAGGACGACGGTTTCGAAGACGTTGTGGTAGTAGCGCCGGCCTTGCCTGCCACCCATAAAAGCGGCTGGACACCAGGCAAGTGGCGGAGCGGCAATGCCTTAATTTGGCCCGTTGCTGCCGAGAATTTCTGGCCCTGGTGGACGTACCAGTTGATCGCCCGACTCTTGGAGTTCGTCATGGCGATGCTCATGGCGTACGTGGCCAGCCAGCCCCAGCGTCAGCACGAAAGTGTGGATGTCAGCAAGAAAGGCGCGGCCGCGTTTTTCAAAGCGCTGCCTTCCACCTCGTTGGAGACTTTATCGAGCATGTGTTTCGGCGGAGCAGCCATGGGTGGAGCTCCCGGTAAACGAGGAGATCACAGTAAAACTTTATCAGGACCCACTGGCCACCCGCCCTTGTCGCCCGTCAAGTCCTTAGCGTCTGAAGATGACCAATTTCCGGCTGCCTGCAATTCCAATCAAGCTCTGCGAAACTACTGCTATGCCTCAGCCCCGACGCAGTTATCCGCACCCTCGTCAGCCACCTTAGATCGCACCGGACGTCAAGTCGAAGCCCACTTGTACGGCTCTAAGCGACGTTCGCAGCGAAGCAACCCGGCGTCGTCGTCGAGCATGCTGTACAATGATCAGGGCTTTCTGCGGTTCCGGGAAAACGGGGATCCATTAGTGCAGGCTTATGAAGAGTTGGACCATGCTCACAAGCAACACCAGCAGCACATTTATCAAGAATTACGCCCCGAGATGGGAATTGGATTCTTGGCTCCGCCTACTCCCTCTGCCTCGTCCTTTTCGGGCTCTTCCTCGTGTACTTGGTCTCAAGCACCTTCTAAAATCCTGACACGGAGCTCTGAACCGACGGATACCCCGTCCACTTGCACGTACGAGCAGCTTTACAGTCGAGGTCTAGCCGGCTGTTATGAACCCAATCGTTACGCCGCACGGTCGGGCAGCAGGAGGAATTATGAGTCCTACGGACCTGCTCCCCAAGCTCAAACTCCCAACAAAGCGGGGCAAGACAGCCTTGGCTTTAAGAAAGGGGAACAAATACTCCAAGGTAAAAACAAACAAAAATATACATGTATTTTTAAAAGTCACGAGACAAAAATTTGTTATTAATATGGTTTTATTTCATTTGTAGGTTCCTTGATGGAAAACTATGTACACATGCTCCTGGCTGCGCAGGCGCATCGACAGTTTAAGCTGGAAAAGCAAGACAGTACCGATTTAGATGGCGACATGGAATTTGACGGCGACGATGGCTTGGAAGTACGCACTGACACGGGCAGCTTCCATGATTTGTACGTATCACAATGTGCCAGCACCTGCAGCTCGGAAAGTGCCGCCAATAGCTTCGATCTGCGGCTGTATCCGCACAATAGCAACTCGCCGAACAAGCGGTGTCCTCGTCATAACTTGTTATCGCCGGATGATACCAAGATTTCGCCTTTCAAGCGCAGCAACCATTTTCACCAACACTTGCATACCGCCGAGAGTGCCGAGATTCGCTTGGCGTTGCCCAACAAGAAAAACGACTATCCAATGAGCCTCAACCTGGCTCCGCCTACGGATGGTTCGGCCTTCGTCTTGATCGGTGGTGGAATGAGGAAGCACAACAAAGCAGGGATGACTGATATAAGTCCGGATTCTGCCATCGTGGCCGATATCGCCCAAACGCCTACTTCGTGTGGGACCACGCCTACCGCCGATATTATAGGTAAATTCCCCGCCATGAGCACCAAACCGCCCACGTCGCCTCTAGCCCAGTTTTTTCGTTTCAGTTCCTTCTCCTTTGGGGATAAATCCTACGTCCATGCAAAGAAAGATAAAGAGCTGACAACTTCCCACGATGTCAATTCCAGCACAACAGCGGGCAAGTTTTTGCACCGGTTTTGCAGCTCCGCGTCATTGAATTCGGCGTCGCAGTACGGCTACAGTCCTTTGGTGGGAAGTGAGGACAATTTGCATCAGAGTTGCGTTTCGCTCCGCCGGTCGACGAGTGAGAATGAAGTGGAGTCCCTGCGTGATAACAATAGCGCCGCATTGACCAATTCTCCACCCCGACATTGCTCTGGTTGTGCCGATAATGGCGAAACCTTATGCCCTTTCCTAAACGAACCCAGGTTGTGCCAAAAGCCATCCGCGGAATACTGGCTGTCGCCCGAGTTGTTACGGAAACATACCACTGACAACGGCTGCAATGTTTTCGCAATGCTTCATGCGGGGGGAGTGACGGAGGATGGCACGCAGACAACAAGCTCATTCGAATATGGTGATCGCTCTTTCCCAACTTCTCTGAGTGACCTCGAAGCGCTGCAGGACGGGGACAATGAAGTGAACATGGTCAAAAGTAAATTTGTACATAGCAATGGACAAGTGTTCCACGAGGAGGCACAGTTCTCTTCATCCGAAGAAGAAAGTGTGGTGTAAAAAGCTATTTGAGGGGATCTGGAATGTTTTCTATTGAATCAATGTATAAAATCATGTAACAGGCTAAAAGGAAGAAAGTTGGAAGGCTTTGGGAAAGAAAAAAAAAGGAAGAAAAGAACTAGTCACAATTCAAGACGTAAATTGTACTGGAACTCGAATCAGCTTTGTATGTTTTGGGAGAAAAAACAAGCAAAAAGACACGGATGTATATTTTTGGGTTTGACCAAGCATTCCAATGTGGGTTATAATTGTACATATAACTATTAAGGAAACTGTGAAAGTCAGCGAAAAGTTGCATTCAATTGGTAAATAAAATACATTCAAATTAATTAAACGTATTCGTATTCGTCTGAAATTGAATTGAAGGGTTAAACTAAGCTGAAGATTATAAATTTCTACATAGATCCAACATCTTAAACCGAGATGCGATTTTCGACGCAAAATAAATTAGAACAAATTGATTTTGCAGCTCGATCTTTACAAAACTTCTAATTTAAAATAGAACTTCCTTACTTTCACATTTCAGATTATCTGTGATCACGCTGGTACAGTACACTGAGTGCTGAACTGGTGCGGAATGTGTATGTAATGTAGATCACATTTTTTAATGTTTTTGTTTTATTTAAATCGGACTTACAAGAAATCTGCTAGAAAAAAAAATCGTTCAAATCGAACGACCGAACTGTAAAACTTAACCTTGACAGTTATGTAGCTCAAACTATAAAAAATTTTTTAGTTATGTTTCATAGTCCGTTTGCGACTTGCGACGAAAATTGGCGACTTGGGGACATGGTTTGGCGGGCAATTCAAGGCACTTGGCGATTGGCGACTTATTTGGCGACTTTCGCTCCCTTAT
>JAGJRP010000750.1:0-30658 GCA_022832235.1 Lepidurus couesii
TCGTCGAATCCCACGGAACGCTTTTATTGAGAATGTCCGGCGATAGAGTGTAGTTTGCGCCCAATTTTTCAAAGGGCAAAAGACATCGGTGGGCTGGAGTGGTACCCAGGAAGACCCAAGCTACATGAGGCATGGATAATATGATGGGTGCCAAGTACATGTATAAAAGCTTCCGTTTCTGGTAAGGTCCGTAGCGCCCAGTCTGCTCCAAGAGGAGATCGTATCCCGTCAACATTGCACAAAGCACTAGTTCGGCTTTTCGTAACTTACAAAACACTGAACAGAAGTGACCATTTTTCTGTTCTTAAGTACGGAACGGATTACATCTGAGCATATCCAAGAAGGAATTAAGCGAACACTCCAGAACCAATTCCCCCCGTCGACACGTACACTAAAAATAATTTTGAAACCCATTTTATGCGGTTGCCTCTGCTATCTTTGGTACATCTAGTGCCGCGGACCATTTCCTCGAGATTCTCGGAAATACGTCGACTAGACGTTGGGTAGGGGTCAGCGTTCATTTCAAACAATGAATTTGTTGTGGCATTTTCTTTTTTCTTATCACAACTTATCCGGACTACCGTTTAGTCGGAGTACGTACCTCACTCAACTCCCTTATTGTCACCGCGATTTCGTTGTATCGGTTACAATCCAGCATATAATCTACGTCAACGTCAAGTACCTCCGAAGGCTGTTCGTAGCACATTAAGTAGGCCACAGCTCCTCAATTATAAAAAAAAAATTGACCTTGAAAAATTCGGCCTTGAACCCGAAGGTAACCCCTTAACCATGCAAACTGTAACCCCTTCTCAGCTGCAGCAATTTAGAAGGTTGATTATTGCTTGCGCGATAGTGGGGAAATTGGCGATTGCTGCTGCTTATGCTTTGGTCATGTCTACACGGAGTGGTAAGTCTTATCTTATTGGCTTACACTTGGAAACCACTGCCTTTGGTCGTATCGGATGGTCAACAATCGTTGGTGGACTTGCTGATGGAGACGGCAAGAATACAGTGTTAATCTGTAGTTAATGAGATTTGATTTGGGTCTCTTCGACTTGAGACATTCGTCGCAGAATTTCTTCATTTATACGTTCTGATGAAGCAGGAAGCGGTGTCAACTCTGCCGAGGGTTGTCCGTCCGATCTTTCCTTGTTACGACATATGCCTGCGGTCTATATACATGTCTGATGTCGGGTGTATATACTGCTGATTAATAGTTTGTCATCATGCAAAACCAAAAGGCCACCCATCAGGAAGCATATCCCGTTTGTCTTATCGCTTACGCTAAATTTTGGGGGATTTTTTCTGAAATATACAAGTATACTTATAATCACTTATATCGTCTGTATCGGCGTTGTTCCCCGTTTTCCTCCTTGCGGCTTCCAAAAGGGAACACAATCAAGGAAAGACTGTGCAAAAGGCATATTAGTTTCCGAGTTAAAGTGAATAACAATGCACTTGCAGAGTTTTGTGTGCTTACTTTGGCCCGTGCTTGCAATTCATGGTAACGAGTTCTTTTTAAAATTAAATTCCCTAAATTCTGAGGAGTTCCACTTTCGCATGCATCCCAAATTTCTTGTATGGCTTCTAGTTCTATTATAAAATAGTTTTTGAATGTCAATATAGCTCGGCAGTGTGGATTTCCAGGCCAACTGCAACAAGGAACTGTGCACCCCAATAAAAGCGCTTATAATGAAGGAGAGTTTGCAACATACACTTGCGACACAGGATATTACTTCAAGTACAACTCCACGTTCCTTAAGTGGACTCAAAGGACTTGCCAAGACACTGGACTTTGGAATGGGACTATACCGGCTTGCGGTAAAGAGATTTTTACAGTCTCGTGAAAGAATTTCGATACCTAAAACTTGGCTGCTTTTCAGATTACTACGATGTAATTTCCAATGCATTTATCATCCCCCTTGGTTTGAATGACATCACAGACGAACGGTATAACACTTGCGCACGGGTAAATCGTGCCACGTTTGATACGAACAGACATAATCAAACAACGGAAATAACAGCGCTCTTCAGAACGGTGCATTCCGGTCCTATGCAAATACTTGTCCGTTTAGGCGACAGACGTATGAAGAATTCCACCCAACTAACACTAAGAATAGTTTCGCACATTGTTTATATTCTAGTTTCACCAAGACAAGCAACCGTGTCCGTACAGGTCATGGATTACCCAAACCAGTGCAGTCGCGTATCGATCTCGAACTCAGGAATCGAATTTGCTAGTACTTGTAATATAACCAATAAGGGAGATAACCATGGAGTCAGGTTAGCTTTTACAGCTCGGAGATATTGGAGCCCGGAAAGTCCTTTATCAATATGTTCTTTGAAAGGGCTGATACTCACAGGTAAGAAAACGACCAAAGCAATTACAGGCTGTTAAAGGAAAAAAGTTATAGGCAATGATGACTGTGAAGAACTACAACGTCCGGCTTACGGAACGGTGTCCCGTAACTCATCCAACATTGCTACGTATTACTGCGACGAAGGGCATGAAATTCTCGGAGAGCCTCAAAGGGAATGTACATGGAGCGTTCAACGAAAAAAATATATCTGGACAGGAACTGCACCTGTATGTGCCCTGAAGAGTTTCCCAGGTAAGAGATGGACAATCTATAACGAGTAACGACATACTTTTTCAAACCTGAATCTAATTTTCCCATTCTAACAGCTAGCGAAAAGAGGAGCGCATATTTGTTTTTTGAAAGTAAAAAAAGATTCTTGCATATTCTTAATTGATGGTAACAGAAATTTGTTCTTATGCAAGCAGCTCCAACCACTTTAATGTTGCTAAGTATAATTGCAGTCATCGTTTGGCTCAATATGCTTTATTGCTTAGTTCGTTACTGTCGCAAGTAAGTATATGAAAAGGGTCCAACTTCCAGGACATTCGGAACTTTTCTTTCTGTCCTTTAGAAAACCTAAGGCAAGAAGTCCACAGCTGGAAGTAAAGAACCAGCAGAACGAAAACCTCGAGGTGCACGTAGAACCCGAAGTTCTGCCCCTCAAAAGCGTGTCAAGAGACGGCAGAAATTTACCGGGCAACAGTGGACGTTCCTCAATGAATGTTTATGAAGAGAATGCTTACACGGAAATGGGATTACTTCCAGTCTTTCCAACCGCTCAAACTACCACCGCCCAACACCTATATAACAACACAGAGCCGTGCGGTGGTGCTAACGAAGGCGGCAAACCCAATTTTCACACTACTAAAATCCCTATCCAACAGCATTCCTCTGACATTGATACTTACAGGTTTTTCAGTAGCAACACCAAGGAGATTGATTGTTCTGAGCCTTTATACGACAACATCCCGATGAAAACCTAAAAGCCTGAAATGATTTACTAGCACGTAAAATAGTGCAAACGTCGTAGTATTTTCTAAATAACATCACGATTCACGGAATACTTCGCTTAAAGTCGGAGTGGGCCATATTGACTTAACTTACAACTTGTAGTTTCATTTTCTCTTCGTATATATCTGCAACAGCTCATGTGCTGGTATGTCTTCTTAATACGCCCAGTGTAATGCTGTAATAAGCATATAGGCTTAAGAATACAATGAATTAAGTGGATAGTCCGCGGGGAACGGCCTTTTGAGCCGACATGAACATTGAACGGCAAGAACAGACGTTAGGCGACAAAACCCAGATGGACGGACACCGAAAAAGAAACGTCACAATATATGCAAGATTTCTATTTGTATGCTTATTAACTCGTGGACCCGGTTTATCTTGTCCGATGCAATGTCAATTGAATGTCAAGTATGTAACTAACCTAAACGGGACAAGTTAATGATACTCTCGGTCCGAGATTAGAACATTTCGTGGGTCTCTATGCGTAGCCCTAGGCTATTACCCACGCACCCCAGTTTAACTCGAAGCGTAGACTTAATAAATATAGCTTGAGCCCACGGTCTGGGAGTCTTCCAGGAACCGTAGAAAAAAAACAAAGCGAGACCCCAAGTTGGACATACGGTCTTGTCCTTCCCGATTTAGCTCTCACCAAACGGCCAGCCGGCCTATAAGTACCGGCCTTCGACCAAGTCTCAACTCTCAGTTCAAGACCACCTTCAGACTTCACAGCCACGTAGTTCTGGCAGTCTGCGTCCCGACCGTTGTGACTGTGAACTTCCTGTGAACCTCTACCCAACTGTGCAACCCGTAACGTACTAGTTTAGCTGGTAGTCAGAAGTCAATACACATTTTAACTGACTATCACAGTACCTATAATGGAAACTTAGATAAGGACCTTTTTGTAACAAAATGGTATTCAAAATGCCAAAGGCAAATTATGCCTTTTGAGTTATACGATTCGAGAGCAACATTGTTTTCATTATTAATTTGCTGAGAGCGTGATCCATTTTCACAAAGTACACAAAGTACGCAAAGTATCTTCAATGTTCTACCGAAAACTTTAGGAATTAATATTTAACGTTGTCTGTATGTCTGTTTCTATTACGGAGCAGCATTTTGGGTTCTATAACTCTCAAGAAGAAATTCCGGGGTTGTATTTAGCATCCCAAACTATGTTTATTGATTGAGTAGTTTATTTGCGAGTTCGACCACCTCCACAGACCTGGACAAAACAAGGAATGATCAATGAATCGATGTTACTGGTACAGTGCGATAGCGATTAAAAATTACTTTTTCTTCGAATCCAGGTCTTCCAATGTTTCCGGGAGTGGTTTGCCTTTAGTTTCGGGCAGTAATAACCCCAAAAGGCCGCCAATCACAGCTATGCATCCGTATATGATCATAGGCAAAGGTTTCCAGGTATCGGCCTAAAAAATTACATAGTGTCATAATATTTAACTTAAAAGGCAATTTACCAGTAGTAAAACATAAGGTGCCGTCATCCCTCCAACCCTAGCGGAGGTGGATGCAACCCCCATGCCAGCGTTACGTACTATAGTTGGGTACAATTCTGTTGTGTAGATATAAATCAAGCCGTACGCAGCAGAAATGGCCATTTTGCCTATCATTGCGAATGTGATATTCAACCAAACCATATCTAAACGGCAAAAAAAAATCAGTTAAGTACTACACGGAATGCTTTTTATTACCTGCTGGTACGATCGTAGTAGCGATCAGCATCGAACCCGTGACGAGAAATAAGCCGGCTAAAGACACACGTCTTCCCATGTATTTGTCTAAGACAAATATCGAAGTGTACCCAGGAAATTCAACGGCTCCGGAGATCATAAAATTTAGAAGCAAGTTGCCACCAAGGTTGGACACGTTGAACGACAGTCCCCAGTACACAGCGTTGCATGCAAACCTTTACAATTAATCATTAAAATAATACAACATTTCGAAGCTGTTTTACCAGATGAAACACAGATTCAAGGCAATAAAGCGTATTTGCGGATGACGCAAAACGTCTCTGAACGTTTTGTCTCTTGTAAGCTTCTTTCCGCTGTCGCTATTGCCGCTTATTTGGGTTTCGCGCAATATCTGATCTACGGTAATTGGATCGATGTCCATCTTGTTCATTTTCGCAGCCTCGAGCACATTACGCTTGGCTTGCTGGAGCTTCCCTTTGACAATAAGCCACCGGTTAGATTCTGGTAAAACCCTGCGCAAATAAAAATGTATACAAATTTAAACTTCCATTGTACAAATAAAGGTCTCTATTGTAACTATTCTTACCACCAGTACGGTATTAAAACCAGACCCGTTACATGAAGAGTGGCATTTAGCCATCTCCAGTCCGTTATGAAGTACGCGTACACTCCAAACAGCAAGTAGCCGATGCTGAAGAAATAGTTGAAAACGATGCCTGGAATTAATCGGTCTTTCGGGCCCAGTAGCTCGACGCCTGTATAATAGATCCGTTAAAGCTCTATACATGCCAAGTTTAATTCTTAAATGCATGCACCTAGAATGAAGACCGTGGCCACTGCGGCAGAGGTAGAGCCAACGATAAAACGCAATACAATGAAGCTGTAGAACTCGGGCATGACACCTGCTAGGATTCCAAATGACATCTGCAGCATAATAGCCCCGCATAAAGTCGTTTTGCGTCCGATTCTATGAACAAATAGTTTCGGGTCAAGTGCAGACATACATCATTACTGCATATTACTTGTCGGATAGTATTCCTAAGATAGTTGCACCAAAGAATAAACCGCTTTCAAATACGGATTGAGCGGTGGCTTTCATCCAAGACCTGTCACAAACCAAATCCCACTAGTGAAGCGAAAATTAAGAATGAATTAAGAGAAAACGGCGTTGGATTACCTCCATGACAGCACTTGACTGATACTCGGAAGTGTCGTATACAAACCGCTCACATTTAATCTCACGTCCGTCATTAGGATCCAACATGAAGCATTGCGACCACTGCTGGTTTGTCGAATCCCAAGGTACGCTTTTATTGAGAATGTCCGGCGATAGAGTGTAGTTTGCGCCCAATTCTTCAAAGGGTAAAAGGCATCGATGGGTTGGCGTGGCACCCAGGAAGATCCAAGCTACACGGGGCATGAACAGTATGACAGGAGCGAAGTACATGTACAAAAGCTTCCGTTTCTGGTACGGCCCATAGCGTCCAATCTGCTCCAAGAGTAGATCGTATCCCGTCGACATGGCACAAAGCACTAGTTAGGCTTTCGTAACGCACGAAACACTGCAAAGGAATAACCCTTTCTCTGTTCTTACATGCAGAACGGATCTACACTGAGCACATCGAAGAAGGAAGCGAACACTTCATTAGAGCCGATCCTCTGACGTAGCACACATCCTTGCATTAATTAATTAATGCTAGTTTGCATAAGACAGGCATCAGAATTCTGATGCCTGTCTTATGGATGCCGGCCGCTGTCCTTGGTAATATATACCTAGGATAAAAACTGACATAAGGACCTTATAAGGCTATTAATATATACAAATGGGATTATTAACGTCAAAAGTCTTTAAGCGCCGTTTGAATTCTTTTCGTTTAATTAAACGATTTGCGAGCAATATTGCTTTGGTCTATGTCTATATGCAATGAAATTGTACCCTCGGTTTAGTCCGTATTGCTGTAGTGGGTATTTCATGTTCTATTGTTGGTAAATCGTTTCAACTTCGGTCTGTTGAAACAGAGTCATATGTGTCCCCGTCTTGCATCATAGGCTTACATTTGGAATCCGGTATCGCCGGAAACCAGTTGTTTAAACAACTGGCTTTGCGGTGATACCGGATTTTTAGCAATCGCTAGCGTCTTACGTCTTCCTGTCTGTGTATTATTTAATATTTATTTCCATAGAACTGTAAACAAAAATTTTTACAATAAAACATTATCAATCTGAAATCGCATGGATGACATTTGTAATTTTGTTTAACGCTATAATTGAAATATTATTTTTTAAAAAATTTCCTCATAAAAATATCTAAAAACGTTGCGTCAAAGATTTAGATACACGATTTATTTAAAGTTATTCAAGTTATGAAAATTTAAAATAAATCCTATATAAATCTTTTGACAGTTCACTGGGAATTGTTACACTTGGTGATGTAAAAATCAAATTTCGTCATATTACAAAACTTGTTTTGTAAATATACGGAAAAAACGTGGGCGACACAATGACGTACTTATATACGATACATTCCTTACCTGCAGCCTCACAAGGCCAGATCATCCTGTAATAAAAATGTCTTGTGCGCGGGGAAGTTTTAAAAGTGTATGCACAGACCTTTCCCTCGGTAGCAAAGGTTCGAAAAAGTTGCCATACGAGTTTGCTTCATTGATCTTGCTTTAATGACCAACAACCAGTTTCTGGCAAAGTTGGGAACTTTTTCTTTTTCTCGACGCTTGGAACATTACGCCCTACAGAGGCAATTCAGTTAGCATTTTGGTTGAGTGAAGATCGTGTATACTCAAGGACTTGCTGATATTGGTTATTTCGAAACTGTAATAATTTAACTTTTCCGTTTGAAGTTATAAAAAATACAGTCCGAAATGAAGATGGACTGGTTTACACTAATCTATATTTTAATAGCGAACCGAGTGTTCGCAAGAAGTATCAGTGACTCGACAACAGAAGCTGTAAGTTCTAAGACAAATTGCTACCGCAAGTGTTGTCCTAAGTGTTCCACGTTCGATCCGGATGCAGATTCTTTATGCAGACTCACTCAATTCGTTGCTGATGGACATCAAGACGACGACGAAGCTATTAACAAAAAGATATTAAGCAGATTCACCATTTCCGATATGGAAAACATCGAAATCATTTACGGCAACAACTGTCCAGAACATACTGAACGGAAATTTCTTAAAATGAACGAGGACAACTTAACGTTAGCAGATGGACAACTGGTTATTCACGAAACATCACGAAATATCTCCGTCAGTACACGCAATTTCTGCTTTGATTTTGACAGCAATAGCCAAAGCACTGTAGTAGTTGCCTGTTTAGAATTCAAGGTATCAATCCCGAAATTCTTGCTGGTCAGGTTTTGAATTCCAAAGGCAATAATTGCACGTTGCCGTCTGTCCAAGCCGGGAATCTTAACACCTCTCGACATATTTCTTATATGGCCAATTCGACCGATACCTCACGAAATTATACCGGCAACATCAAAGAACTTCCCAACCTGGACATTAAAAACAATGGAAACGATCATGTGACGATTGTGCGATACCCGCATTCGAAACGTTCGGCCTTCATTCAGTTCTACATGGAATGTTATTTTGGTCCCTGGAGCTGTTCCTGGAATGGCGACAGCAAGTATTCCTTTAAGGCAGTATTTGGAAATGGTCGATTTCGCGGTTTCCCTGTGTTAGGATTCGTCTCTTTGGTATATTGGATTGCCGCTAGTTTTCTGGCGGCCACTTTCCTGGTCTACGCCAGTCTCGAAAAACTTCGCAAAAAACGAAGCAGCATGAAAACGATGAATTTAGTGGGCTCTGCAAGCGTATGTTACTTCATAAGCGGCCTCAGTGTGTATTCCGTAGATTTCTCGCCCTATGGTCGTACTCCGAGCTATAATTATATTCTTGGTATAGTAACCTCCTATCTAAAAGTCTTTTCCAAACAAATAATCTGACTTTCATTATTAGCTGGTATTGCGAGCTACTTTTTCTTCGTGGTACTTGTATGGTTATTAATCATATCCATGGATCTACTTCGTATGTTTAGGTAACATAAATTCCTATCTTTTTATTTCTTTCCCATACTAAAGTTGTTAATTAAAAATCAAGGAACGTCCACACTAAGCAAAAAAGCGACAAAAATCAACGTCGAAGATTTGAGTACGTCTCACCCTTGGCTTGGGGTACTCCCTTACTTTTTGAGGGGGTTGCACAACTTGCGCTAAAATTTGGGTCAAGTAAGCGAGTGAAGAATTCTACCTACAGGATGTTGTTTTTAATAAATTTGAAATTTATTTTCCAATAAGGTTTGATAATAGTACATGCTTGCCGCATTATTCTTGCTGGAATTATCGTGATTTTCAACACCCTAAGCTTCATCTGGGTCGCCGTTTTCTACTGTAAAATTTCAAATGCAGCCAGCGTCTCCAATAAAGACGTCCGTAGAAGGTATACTATTAAATTCTTACAAGTTAAAACAAACAAAGCTAATTTCCTTTAATGGGGTTCCTTGTAAGGCTGCTCGTATTATTTCGCATATTTATTTTGATGGGCGTGACGCTTATCATGGAAGTAGTGGCCGCCATTTGTGATAATGCTTACTTGGTACTACTGTCAGTCACGTTGACTATGGTGCATGCCATTTTAATGTTTGTCACACTCGTCTGCAAACCGGACGTCTTGAGAATGTTTCAAGAAAAATTCAAAAGAACGATCGACCTTTCCCCTAAGGTATTCTCAATCTCGCAACGTGTCTCCGCTAAGGAAAGTGCAATGGACAGACAAAAGGGTTCTTGGTCAGCTCCGGATCTAAACACAGTTACCTCGGATATTTAAATGGCATCCTTATATCCTAACACCACCTTTGACATTACAACTCGTATTAAACATAAAAAATGTCTTCAACGTTAATGCATATCCCCGAAGATTAACTTTAAGTATAATTGCAATTAAGTCACGTATTAAGGTACGAAGGAGTCGGGGTCTAGGGGTCCTGGTTGAACGCAGGGGAGACTGAGCATATTCGCCCAAAACTTGAAACAGAAATTTTAATAAATTTATATTTTTCACGGAACTTCCTTTACTATACAGCTCTAGGCTATACATCGCACGAATTAAAAAGAATGATACCAATGCAGTATGGAAAGCTTAGTAAAAAATATCTAACACTGCCTATTACTATACATATCTATTACAGATCAGTATTTTTAATTATATAACTCGAAACCACGGGGTTGTATATAGAACCCAACATTGCTTTTATTGACTGAGTAGTTTGTTTGCAAGTTCTACCTCCTCCGCTGACCTGTACCGAAACAAGGAAAATCATCAAATAGGTATTAGCGGTACAGTGATAAAAAATTACTTTTTCTCCGAATCCAGATCTTCCAACGTTTCCGGGAGTGGTTTGCCCTTAGTTTCGGGCAGTAATAACCCCAAAAGACCGCCAACCACTGCTAAGCATCCGTATATGATCATAGGCAAGGGTTTCCAAATATCGGCCTTCATAAATCAAACATTTCACAGTGTTCCCATACTTCAGTTAAGAAGCAATTTTTACCAGCAATAGAACGTAAGGGGCCGTCACCCCTCCAATCCTAGCGGAGGTGGACGCAACGCCCATACCAGCGTTACGTACTACAGTGGGGTACAATTCTGTTGTGTAGATATAAATCAGAGCGTAAGCAGCAGAAATGGCCATCTTTCCAATCATTGCAAAAGTTATGCTCAACCAAGCCATATCTAATAAACGAAAGAAAAATTCATAAATTGATCAAATTGATATGCTGCATGTCTTGATAGTAGTACCTGCCGGTACGAGTATCGTAGCAATGAGTGTCGAACCAGTTACGATGCACAAGCCAGCAAAAGACATGCGTCTTCCCATGTATCTGTCGAAGACAAAGAGCGAGGAATATCCAGGGAATTCAACTGCACTGGAAATGAGAAAATTCAAGAGTAGGTTGCCACCTAGGTTGGGCACATTAAACGACAGTCCCCAGTACACTGCGTTGCATATGAACCTGTACAGTACAATCAGAGATCAGCGATACTAAACCTTCTGGAAGACTTTTGTTACCATATGAAAGACAGATTCAGGGCGATAAATCGCAGTTTAGAATGGCGCAAAATATCTTTGAAGGTTTTTTCTTTAAGTTTCTTCTTGCTGTCGCTATTGGCGCTGATTTGGGTTTCTTGCAGAACCTGATCCACGTATACGGGATCGATGTCCGTCTTATTCATCTTCGCAGCTTGGAGTATATCACGCTTTGCTTGTGCGAACTTACCTTTCACAATAAGCCAGCGGTTCGATTCTGGCAATACCCTACGTAATTAAAAAAGGTTTTGTAAGTAAACAGATTTGCAAAACGTTCTAGAAATTTATTCTGCAAAGGATTTGGAATTATTTAATTTACTCTATAATAAAATAAATTCAAAGGGGCGCTATAACTCGGTTCCATAGTGTAAGAAGCTACACAGTGAAGGTTTTCGGCTGTAAAATTATAAACAAGGTATAGAGCATACAATTCGTAACCAACTGGTCAGGGTTGAAAGTACTTACCACCAGTATGGTATTAAAATGAATCCAGTAACGCTAAGCGCGGTATTTAGCCATCTCCAGTCCGTTATGAAGTACGCGTAAACTCCGAACAACATGTAACCGATACTGGAGAAATAGTTAAAAACAATGCCTGGAATTAACCGATCTTGCGGCCCCAAGAGTTCAACACCTATATAAATACAACGCTAAATCTTACGCTGAGCCCATTCGTAAAAAAGAATACCTAAAATGAAGACGGTGGCCACAGAAGCCGAGGCACAACCGACGATAAATCGCAAGATCATAAAGCTGTAGAACTCCGGCATGATACCAGCGAGGGTACCCGCTACAGTTTGCACCAAAAGAGCTCCGCATAGAGTAGGTTTGCGTCCAATTCTGTGAACAATCAAACTCGGGTCAAGTCCATACATAAATCATTGCTGTATAACTTGTCTGATAGAATTCCTAGGATAGTCGCGCCACAGAACACTCCGCCTTCAAAAACGGATTGAGCGGTGGCTCTCATCCAAGATCTGTCACAAACCAAATCCCACTAGTGAAGCGAAAATTAAGAAAAAATTGAGAAAAACGGCTTTGGATTTACCTCCATGACAGCGCTCGACTGATACTCGGAAGTGTCGAAAACATGCCGCTCACATTTAATCGCATTTTCAGCTCCGTTTGCGGACCCATGTGGATCCAACATGAAGCATTGCGACCATTGCTGGTTTGTCGAATCCCAAGGTACGCTTTTGTTGAGAATGTCCGGCGATAAAGTGTAGTTTGTGCCCAATTCTTCAAAAGGCAGAAGACATCGATGGGCTGGCGTTGCGCCCAGGAAGATCCAAGCTACTCGGGGCATAAACAGTATGATAGGTACCAGGTACATGTACAGAAGCATCCGTTTCTGGTACGGTCCATAGCGGCCAATCTTCTCCAAGAGTAAATCGTATCCCGTTGACATGGCACAAGGCACTAGTTCGTCTTTTCGTAACTCACAAAACACTGAAAAGAAGTAACCATTTCTCTGTTCTTAAATATAGAACGGATCTACACTGAGCATATCGCAGAAGGAAGCGAACACTTGCCTAGAACCAATCCCCTGTCGACGCATACATCCTTGCGTTAATTCCGACGCCCGTTTTATGCGGATGCCCGTTGTCCTTGGTATTACCTAGCATAGAAACTAAGATAAGGACCTAGAAAACCTTATAAGCAGCTTAGAACGAGCTTTGAAGGCTATATCACGTAAAATGTGATCAATGACGCCAACGGCTGATTACGCGGCTTGAATTCTTTTAAATTTGATAACAAAACACTGCTTTTGCTTTTATTTTCTTTATCTCATTCTCGTACCGAGAGCGTGATCCACGTACCTTCGTTAACATAAGACCCGCACAAACTGCACTTCGAACTAGACATAATACTAATTAACCCAAAAATGTTCTTTTTGTTTCACATTTGGCTAATTCTGCACTTAAGACCTTTCAGTAAACTTTCTGGATTTGCCATTATCCTCTAGTAGTATTACACTGTCTCCCCTGCCTTCAACCCGGCCCTTTAGACCCCGCCTCTTTGTACCTTTAAACGCGACTTAATTGCAATTATACTTAAAGTTAGTTTGCGGGGATATGAATTAACGTTGAAGACATATTTTTTGTAGGTTTGATACGAGATGTAATGTCAAAGGTGGGGTGAGGATATAAGGATGTCATTTACATATGCGAGGCAACTGTGTTTAGGTCCGGAGCTGACCCGCAAGAAATATTACGTAGCTCCATTTCAATTTCCGTAGCAAAGACACGTTGCGAGATGGAGAATACCTTACGGGAGAGATCGATCGTCGTTTTGAATTTTTCTTGTAACATTCTCAAGACGTCCGGTTTGCAGACGAGTGTGACAAATATTAAAATGGCATCCACCATAGCCAACGTTAATGACAATAGTACCACGTAAACATTATCAGAAATGACGGCCACTACGTCCATGATAAAAATCACGCCCATCAAAAGAAATATGCGAAACAATACGAGCAGCCTTAAAGGAATCCCGTTAAATGAATTAGCTTTGTATTAACTTGTAATTAGTTCAACAGCATACCTTTTACGGACGCATCTCCTGGAGACGCTGGCTGCAATTGAAATCTTATAGTAACAAACGGCGACCCAGATGAAGCTTATGGTGTTGAGAATCACGATAATTCCAACAAAAATTCTGCGGCACAAATAAACTATGCCATGAACTTTTTTGGAAATCAAATTGATTAAAAACAACATCCTGTAGGTAGCATTCTTTACTCGCTTACTTGAAGGATATTGTTGCGCTAGAAGCCCAAAAATAAGCTCTTGTACCCCCTGAAAAAGTAAGGGAGTACCCCAAGCCAAGGCTGAGTCGTACACAAATCTTCGACGTT
The DNA here is from genome assembly GCA_022832235.1 of Lepidurus couesii. NCBI lineage: Eukaryota > Metazoa > Arthropoda > Branchiopoda > Notostraca > Triopsidae > Lepidurus > Lepidurus couesii. The sequence goes on from JAGJRP010000750.1 coordinate 14,043, forward strand.
GATTACTGTCGCGTGGTTGCCTAGTCTGGACGTGCCTTAATTTTTAATGGACAACTTTAGTATGGGAAGAAAATAAATAGATAGGAACTTACGTTACCTAAACATACGAAGTAGATCCTTGGATATTATTTTGTACCATGCAAATGTCACTAAGATAAAGTAGCACTCAGCATCAACTAATGATGAAAGTCAGATTATTTGTTTGGAAAAGCTTTTAGATAGAAAGTTACTATACGAAGAATACGATTATCGCTGAAAATACGTCTATAGGGCAAGAAATCTATGCAGTACGGGGCCAAGCTGAGTAAGAAGTAATATACACTCGCGGAGCCCAATAAACTCATCGTGTTCATGCTGCTTTGTTTTCTGCGAAGTTTTTCGAGAACGGCGTAAACCAGGAAAGTGGTCGCCAGAAAGCTAGCGGCAAGCCAATATACCGAACAGGCGAATACTAACACAGGGAAACCTTGAAATCGGTCCTTTCCATATGTAAGTATTTCCCAATAGGAGTAATTCCAGGAACACATCTTGGGATCAAAATCACAATCCTCGGAGAACTCAGAGAAGGTTAGAAGTTTCGTAAACATTTCTCGCAACCTTGTCCCCAGATCGCTTCCATTGTTTTTAATGCGCCGGCTGGGAAGTTCTCCGATGTTGTCGGTATAATTTAGTAAGTAGTAGGTATCGGTCGAATTGGGCTCATAAGGAATATGTAGAGAGGTGTTACGATTCCCGGCTTGGACAGACGGCAACGTGCAATTATTGCCCTTGGAATTCAAAACCTGGCCAGCTGGACATTTCTGGATTGATACTTTAAATTCTATACAAGCAATTACTACAGTGCTTTGGCTATTGCTGTCAAAATCAAAGCAGAACTTGCGCGTACTGACGGAGATATTTCGTGATGTTTCGTGAATAACCAGTTGTCCATCTGCTAACGTAAAGTTGTCCTCGTTAATTTTAAGAAATTTCCTTTCAGTATGTTCTGGACAGTTGTTGCCGTAAATGATTTCGATGTTTTCCGGATCGGAAATGGTTAATCTGCTTAATATCTTTTTGCTAATAGCTTCGTCGTCGTCTTGATGTCCATCAGCAATGAATTGAGTAAGTTTGCATGAAGAATCCGCATCCGGATCGAACGTGGAACCCTTAGGACAACACTTACGGTAGCAATTTGTCGTAGAACTTACATCTTCTGTTGTCGAGTCACTGATACTTCTTGCGAACACTCGGTTCGCTAATAAAATATAGATGAGTGTAAACCAGTCCATCGTCATTTCGGAGTCTATTTACTTAACGGAAAACTTAACAGATTACAGTTCCGAAATAACTATTTCAGCAAGTCCTTGAGTATACACGATCTTCACTCGACCAAAATGGAAACTGAATTGGCCTTGCATGGCGTTTCAAATGTACCAAGCGTCGTGAAAAAGCAGCGAAGTTCCCATCTTTGCCAAAAACCGGTTTTTGGTCATCAAAAAATTAATCCATACGCAAACTCGAATGGCAACTTTCTCGAATCTTTGCTACCGAGAGTCTTTGCGTACACTTTTAAAACTTGGCCACGCACAGTAGATCACAGGATCTGCCCTTGGGAGACTGCAGTTAAGGAATTATGTATCGCACTCGTTTTTTCCGTTTATTTACAAAACAAGATTTGTAAAAGGATGAAATATTCTTGATATGCTTTACGAAATAGCGTGCCACAGCTCCCTTCCACTATGTTTTAACAAAAAATCGTTCTAGGAAATAGTTTCCACAATGTATTGGAAAGGATGCTGAAATTTCTTTAAAATATTACCATACATCAAGGGAACGTTAACTACCCGTAGTTAACAATTTGTCAGCGAGTTCCACCTCCACTCGCGATCTCGACCTTAAAATTCACATTAAATTAGTCTGACCAACAGCTAATACACAGGTTACTTTGTCTTAAAATGCAGATCTTCCATGGTTTCAGGCAAAGGTAGGCCTTTAGTTTCCGGCAGCAATAGTGCCAGAAGTCCTCCCATGACCGCCAAGCATCCATACAAAACCATAGGTAAAGGTTTCCAAATATCGGCCTAAGAAAACCCACTTTTTCTTAGAAAGTACAGAACATATAGGGGAAAAGGTACTTACTAGTAAAAGAACGTAAGGAGCTGTTATTCCACCGATTCGAGCCGATGTGGACGACATTCCCATGCCAGCATTGCGTACAACGGTGGGGTACAGTTCGGAGGTATAGATGTACACCAAGGCGTACGCAGCGCCAATCGCCATTTTGCCCGCCATCGCGAAAGTGATCGTTAGCCAAGCCATATCTAAGATTCACGAATCTGCCTTAAAATAGCACCGCATTTTGCGTAGGCAATTCGCAACTCGCTTAATTTGTATGCATATGACCTCAAGTATAACTTTAGAACTGAACACTTTAACTGTGCAACTTCGCACATCAAGGAACCGAGCTACGAACCGCGCGGTACATACCTCCAGGGACGAAAGCAGTGGCGAGGAGCATTATGCCAGCAGTGAGGCACAATCCAGAGAGAGAACCCCGTCTTCCCACATACTTGTCGAAGAAAAACAGTGACGTATAAGCAGGAAACTCCACTGCACCCGAAACCAAGAAGTTGAGGAACAGATTACCACCCAGATTGGATACATTAAAGTTCAGCCCCCAATACACTGCATTACCGGTAAACCTGAAAGCACGTACATTAGAAACTTGTATCACTACAAGAACAACTGTATCGTGAATGCCTCACCAGATAAAGCAAATTTTCAATGCGAGAAGACGGAGCTCAGGATGTACCAGAATATCTTTGACGGTTTTGTTCGTTTGCTTCTTCCCGCCTTGATTCTTGGCGCTCGCATGTGCCTCTCGCAAAACCCGCTCTACATGTGCAGGGTCTATGTGTACCTTGTTCACTTTAGCCGCTTGGAGGATATTCCGTTTCGCTTCTTCTAACTTTCCCTTGACAATAAGCCACCGGTTTGATTCCGGTAATATCCTAAAATATCCAATTCGGTAAATCTTTCTTGTACAGAGTCGAATTTTTTACCACCAATACGGCACTAAGATCAGTCCCGTTAAGCTAATCGAAATCTGCAGCCATCTCCAATCCGGAATCAGGTACGCGTACAACCCAAACAGGAAGAAGCTTATGCTGAAGAAATAATTAAACACTACGCCAGGAATGACTCGATCCCTTGGACCCAGAAGTTCCACGCCTTCATAAAAAATTTAAAAAATGCTAAATAGTTCCAACCTTCGATTAGTTCGATTCTTAAAAGCGTACCCAAAACGAAAAGTGCAGCAGTACCGGCTGAAGTAAAACCAACGACAAAGCGCAGGGCCATAAAGCTGCACAATTCTGGCATAACCCCGATAAGGGCTCCAACAATACTTTTTACCACGATGGCTAGACATAACGTGGTTTTGCGTCCAATTCTAAATTACACATGATAGTTATATTAACTAACAAAGAAAGAAATGCTAACTATCAAAGAAATATCCATCAAAGAAATTAAGAAACTACGCATACATTTTAGAAAAAGTGCATACTTATCTGACAACATGCCTAAAAGGATGGAACCACACAAAATTCCACTGTCGAATACAGCTTGGGCCGTTGCTCTCATCCAAGATCTCCCACACACCAGATCCCACTTAAAACATCATCTTAGAAAATAGCTTGGAAATACAAAAAAAAATGCTTACTTCCGCCACCACGCTAGATTGCTGACCTCCATTGTCGTAAACGTAGCTATCACACGGTATCTCGTTAAGGTCTCCATGGGTAGACCCATTCGGTACCAGCATCGAGCACTGCGACCATTTCTGGTTGGCCAAATTCCGCGGAATGCTTGCATTACGGATGCTGTCCGGTAGAGTGAAATTTGCACCCGCTTCTTCGAAAGGTAAGAGACATCTATGAGGCGGAGTGGCTCCCAGCAGCATCCAGGCCAGTCGTGGCATGAATATTATGACAGCTGCGAAGTACATGTACAGCAGTTTCCGTTTCTGGTAAGACCCATAGTGCCCCGTTTGCTCCAGCAGCAGATCGTAGCCCGTCGACATGGTTCACACCACTACACCCTTCCTTTAAGAGCATACAATACTCTCAGATACTCTCAGATCACTGACCGCTCCTAAGTTGCTGGAGTGGGCTTTTTATCAAGCTCACGCCGAGTCTCTTTTTTTCTTCAATTTACATGTCGACGCATAAAGCCTTTCACGGATTCTTTCACGGATGCCCATACAGTTCATATCCCTTCGTAAACTTGAGCCTTTGGCTGAATAAAATACAGACGCTCTAATCAATCTCTCTTAATAGAGAGCACGTACTCTACGTACTGCTTCGGATTGTGCAACTTACTAAGAAAGTTATAAATGAAAACTGTTAAAAAACAAACTTGTTACACGAAAATCATGGTTACGTGCTTCGTAGATACATTACCCCATACACATTACCCAGTACCACAAAATAAAAAGCTTAAAAGTGATTCACAGTAAACGCAACACGAGTGAGATGTTTTAAACTCTATAGCAAGAAACGTTATGGAGTCTTTGCCAGAGACTATCCCTATGCCCTATACAGCTTTTGCCAAATTACGCCTCTCGCGGCAAGAGTTGGCGAAATCCGCCATTTTGAGTACATTTAAGTTAAGGTAAACAAACAACAACAAAGTGTTTTCCGTTAATATTTTGGTTTTGCTTACGGCTTTTACAAGTAGCTCAGGTAAACAAACAAAAAGACACAAAGCAAAACCAATATTCAAGGAAAACAGTTTGTTGTTGTTTGTTTACCTTAACTTAAATGTACTCAAAATGGCAGATTTCGCCAACTCTTGCCGCGAGAGGCGTAATTTGGCAAAAGCTCTATACCCTATAGTCCAGAAGAGTTATTCTGCATGAAGTATATACGGAGGTTATATATATGTAGCGTTCTATAGTGACAAAAATCTCCAACCGAGCTACTCCTTCAACAGAGGAGACTCTTTCATTCAATCTCCTGTCGGCGCATACGTATCCTTCCTATCCTCTCGGTGATACGGAAGCCGGTTTTATAGGGATGTCAGTTAGTTCCCTTTGCTTTAATCTAAACAACGCCGAAAGATAAGGTTGAACATACTAAGATTACAAGATTCCTTTTCCTTTACCGCAAATAACTCAAGAAAATGGCTCGATTCATAAAACCTACCATTACAGACTACAATAAATTAAATCCTGGGGAATCCCGCTTAACTATAGGCTTGTATAATATGAAAATGACTTGAATTTACAATAAATTTGAGCCCTGGAAGACAGCCCGTATCATTCCACACTGGTAAAAGTTCACTGCACGGCTCGACTATTGCACACTAACAAAGCAAATGCATGGAACGTCTGCAATGCAATCCCCACAAGTAAAACTGATAGATGAACACCTTGAATTGGGCTACAGAATGCTGCAGAGTGATGCTCAGTCGACACAGCCAACTCGTGCACATCCTTCGCTCCCTCATGTACTGGGCTGTCAAGCAGCACTTGGTCATTGTTATAAAGGACGTCATCCTACAAGAAGTACTCATTCATATAAGAGTATTCCTTAGTCAACACTCCTTAGTCCACTATAAGCGAATCAATGAAAAAAGGAAAGCAGATCCTACCTGTCGCTGTTGTCCAAAATATTATCCAAACTACGAAGAAGATCGTTGGTTTTAAATACAAGCAACATTTCCCGCGGTACGCGGTTCAAGATATCCGCTACTTGAACTAAATATTGGGCAGCATTCGATCGGATTTCCAGTTGCTAAGGCGACAAAGCGTCGTGCACGCATTTTAAAATCTTTCCTTGCATCACTTTAATTTTTCTTTAATTTCCTAAAGATGTAGTACCTCGTTGGTATCAAACCGCTCTCTATCTATCCCTTGTTGAACCGCAGTCCAAGAACGTGCAGTGAGCATACAGGCGAAGAGAGCATACAGTTCGCCAACTCCCAAGGCCACCGAAACTCTCTGAACCGCTGGAATATCGGCTCGGATGATGCTTAACCACAACTGGGAGTAAAGTTCCCGGAATTCATCAGTTAATTGCTAAAACAAGTAAATTTAAAAAAAGAAAAGCCCAATTTTAGTAAATACGCCAACAAATGTGCATTATTAAACTTCTTACGGTGTAAAGCCCATGATCTAGAAGATGGATTTTAAAGCCTCCTTTGGCCTTTTCCACTTTCACGTTACCCGGATGGGGGTCGCAGTGCACGAAACCGTGCACGAAGATCATTTCCGAGTACAACTGACTTACGCAAGAGGCCACTTTGCGTTTGTCAATCTTGTGTTCGTCCATGTATTGCACGTCATCGATGTAGGATCCTCCGCAGTAATCCATGGTTAAAACACGGGAGGTGGACAAGTCCCAATAAACTTTGGGTACCTTTTATAATAATACGCAAGTTTAAAAGGGCTTAAAGTTTATCTTTCTTAAAGGACTTACGCTAAACCAGGCGAAATTCGCAAATTGTTTGGCTATTTTTTCAGAGTTCTCAGCTTCGATTCTAAAGTCCAATTCTTTGGGCAAATTTTTTCTGGTTTCTTCAGCCAACCACATGAATTGGAAATCAGGGAACACCCAAGCTACCGTCCGTACCAAGAACTAGGACACCGAATGAGTCTTTTAGTCTTAAAACAAAGTTATATACTTTACTTCCATAGTTTTGATGTCAACTTGCGCATGGGATTTAACTAGAGGATGCTGGACTTTTAAAGCCACCGTTTCCCCACTCGCTAATTTAGCTTTATGCACTTGAGCCAACGATGCTACACCCAACGGAGTTGGGTCTATTTCTGTGAAAAGTTCTGCAGGCTTAAATTGAAAAGTGGTTAGCTTTGATTCAACGTGGTATGGGATAGATATTACGTCTTTTTGCAAGTCTTCCTTGACCACTCGCAGTACATCATCGAAGTTTATGGGAGGCACTTTGTTGTGCAGTACTTTCAGGGTTTTCACGTACTCGGGAGGTACAATGTACTCCAAAGCTCCCACATGCTGCCCCACTTTAATAAAAACGCCTCCATTCGCTAAACATAGTCCTAAAAGCCTATCAGCGGATCTTTGATGCACCTGTATTATACAAATATACAAATATACTTATTATTACGCACAACTACAAGAAATACAGGAAGGTAATGTTAATACTTACGCCTGACTTAATGTCTTGGTAATCTGCGGCACTTATATAATTTTTTCCCGAGTAAAGTGTCCTATTGTAGTCCCAGGCAATTCGTGCTACCTACTAAGAAAGTACTCATTAAAACAGTTCCTAACTGTTCAAAGATTTTATTCATTGTTAAAGCAACTGTTAAAGATGGCGTGGTACGTTGGTATTTACCGTGCAAGTCGCTCTTCCAAACCTTAATATGCCCGTCATTGATTCTTTTCCATCGGGAGTTATTCCATAGGCAATTCCAGCTGCACCAATTACGCTTCCAATCGCAATTAATCGTTTTCTGTACATATTTGTTTGCTGTTTACAACTGACCGCGGAAGGCTTATCGGAGAACTTCGATGAAAGCAGCGACATCAGCGCTGCCACATAACGCGCCAAATTCAAATTCAAGACTACGGAACGAAGCTGGAAGGATGGAAACTGTTGTGAAACAATCAGAAACAATGGAATATTATTAAAGACAGTGTATTCCACTACAAGACAATCTCCTAAAGCATTCAAACTCACTGTTCTGTTGTTGTCTTACATATTTTCGAGTTTGTATATTCGTTTTTCATCAAGTTTAATAAAGGAAACTTCAAGCTCATCAAGCAAGACATGCACTCACAATTACGGTACCTACTTCAAGCTTAGTCTTGGTCTCGCATATTTCCGCTCATGCTGAGCTAAGGAATTAGGGCTTGGATCACACACCGAGTGTCCCTGCCACACAAAAATCACGGGATCGCACAAAAGGCATCGAGAAGAGTACCTGGCGCCATGGTAATGTACAGCAGGTATTGTTACGTTTTTGAGCTGGAAGGCCCAGGAGCGGAAATACAAAAGGAGGGGTAGTAGTGAATAGGGGGAAAAGAGGGTGCATATTGGGGTTCGACTAATAATTCGTGTGTACAGATGTGTGCTTGGCCTCGCAGCATTGCAGCATATGCCGCTATTTCACTTTACACCACATGCCGTTAATGCATCTGCCGTTCGGCGTCAATTGTTAGATAAAATAAAAAAAAAAATGTGCAGCCGGGCCACATGCATTGAGCACCCTCGTCACCCGTACTAATCTTTAAGTGCTTTATATTAATCGAGGTACCAACGAAAACTTAAAATCGTAATTCCTGGCGCGCGCGCGAAAGCGTCTATGAAAAAGCCTCTATTTTCTTAGCGTAAAAAGAACTTCCGTTGACATACTCATTTACCCCATGTTACGGACGCTCCGCCAGGTAAGACAATGCCCTTCCTAATACAGTAGCGCGTTTATGAAACAATCGAGTGTCCAGTTGTTTTAGTTCGTTTCGAGCGCCTTTTCCCCCCATTCCCGCGCAAACGGGATCCGGCGCCTTAGTTCTCGGTTCCGGTGCGGATGCCACGTCCTTCCCCGCGTCCCGTTGTTCGTTTTGGCGCACTCTGAAGTCCGGCCTTACCGCACCCTTGATACCGGGCTTCGCTTGGTGTTCCTGCCGCGAGCCAGAAACTGGAACCCGTAACCTCTAGACACAGAAACCGGGTTCTTTTTCCTGCCTTCCGCTCTGCACTGAGCTCGCCGCTGCCACGGCCAGACTCGCACTAGGAGGCCAACAAGGAGGGTAAGTCGCACAGCAAATATTTTTTAATTCGTAGCCTAATTGACCCACAGTCATTCTGATCACCTCCCTGGATAGCTAATAGTGTCAGCTAGTGTGTTAATTTTTTCGAGTGCAAAATTCCGAGTGAAAGAGGTCATTTTAGGGCCTCAAGTCGTTGCCGCGAACACACCATTGTTCGGCAGACTGGGCGCCAAACCCGGGAGAAAGGCCTAAGTACATCGTATTTCAGGCCAAGGTTAGGATGAGTTCTAGCGTGCCAAAAAATACCAAAATAATCTAGTTAAATAGCTCGGTTTCCCTAGATTCAGACAAGCTATAATTTCGCGAAAACCAATGACGCACGCTAATCTTTGACGGGTTTTACCTGCTACGTGTCTGATGCGTCCTTGGGTCGACCATGGTGGGGGGCACTGACACAGGAATTTGGCTGGCAGACTTTTTTCTCTTTAATCTCAGTTATACCAGAACCGGAAATTTGGGTGGGATGCTGGTGCAGAAAGTATTAGCGAAGTTATATAACTCCAGAACATTTTGCGTGCCTTTCCGGGCGAGTTTTATCCGATTTATCTGATTTTGTTTACACTTAATGCCCAGCGCACACACATCAGCTGGTCTCATTTCATTGTTCGGAAATATCGATTACGAACTCATTTTTTTCCTTAATCGAGCCCAAGAATGCCGCCAAAAGTTGTAATGTCGCATGTACTGTACGTGCAAAGTCGCAGTTGAACTGTATGATTTATCTGGTGGTACTGTATACTAACAAGTTCTACTTTTCCGTTTTGTAGGTCTGGGATAGTGTGCATGTGGTTGAGGCTTCCACAGCAGCATTTTGAGCCTTTCCTTAGTCCCAAACACTGGAAAAAGTCTCCCGTTTGTTGTCTACGCTAAGCTACCATGTCGAAAAAGAGGTATAAGCATGTGTGCGCACTGTTGCAAGGGACTTGTACTAGTTCCTTTTCCCCTTGCAGTTCTCGCCAACCCAGACCAGACCCCCGAGCAGCGCCAGCCATTCTGAGCCGCAAACGCAAATCCGAGTCTATAGAGGTACATTTTCCGCCTTTTGTTGATGTTTTTAACCTTTACCATAATGTGACGCACTTGCCTAGGACTATTTTGACAAGGAACCTAAAATGAACCGGTCGCGCCAGCCGTGTCATGAGCAGAACCGGGATTCCTCCGACGAGGAGAAACTCTGCTTCAAAAACATGAGCAGAAATAGCAGCAGTTCAAGCAGTCCGAGCGAAAGCTCCAAGTCGTTTTTAATCGAACACGTTACGTCTTCCATGAAAAAGTAAAAAGAAGACCGCTTTCTCTTGCGAGGGTCCTAATTCGCTCTTGCCCAGATTCCGTCCCCGTGCACCTATTTGCAGCCCAGTTCATTGGCGTGGTAGTCCCTTACCCGCGTTTAGCTGGGCGGACCCAAGTGACGTATGGAATCTATTATGCGAAAAAGACGCCCGCTTAGGAAGTGCAAGAGATGCCTGCGTACTGGGAAAGCACCCCAGTTTGCAGGCCAAAATGAGGGCCATTTTGCTTGACTGGTTAATTGAGGTATGCCCCTTCCTCCCGCGATTGGAAATGGAAATTAAAATTTTTTTATTTTATTTTTTTTAGGTGTGTGAGGTTTACCGGTTACACAGAGAAACGTTTTACTTAGCAGTCGATTACTTAGACCGGTATCTGGCAACACAAACCGATATTCCCAAACAGCAACTCCAACTTATCGGTAACACGATCTAATCTTTGGTTGATGAACATTCTTTAACGTTTTTTTTTTTGAAAAGGAATTACCTGCCTTTTTATCGCCGCCAAAATTGAAGAGATCTACCCCCCCAAGCTGAGTGAATTCGCTTACGTAACTGACGGAGCGTGTACCGAAGTTGAAGTACTAAAGAAGGAACTAGTCATCATGAAGGTAAAAAAAATGAAGAACAATTACTATTACCTAAAAAGGATTGAAATTGAGGGCTAATGAGGTTTCTCTTCCGGCAGAGTCTAAACTGGGACTTGTCACCCGTGACGGTCAACAACTGGCTCAACATCTACCTCCAAGTTGAATGCGGTGCGCGTTCAACGTCGTCTGCGCAGTTTTCGTCGTCCGAAGACCAAAAGGAAAACGTGGGTCCCACCCGCAATTCGCAAGGCACCACCTCTGCCGTCGAATTAAGGCAGTACTCGGGTGTCCTCTTCGTACAAGCCGCTCAGTTAGTCGACTTGTGCATCATGGACATTAACAGTCTGCAGTTCCCGTACAGTCTCTTAGCCACGGCGGCACTGTACCACACAGCTGGACCTAAAAGTGCGCTCAGTGCAACAGGTAAAGGCCAGGCTAGCTCAGCTAGACGAAGCTCAACCCAGCTATCTTAAAATAAAATTGAAAAAAAAACATGCTCCATTTCTATTTGTAGGTTTCACGTGGGAAGATATCTCCGACTGCGTCCATTGGATGACGCCCTATGCCTTAACGTTGAAAGAATCTGGTCTGGCCGAGCTGCGAACGTTCCCCCAAATCCCCTTAGAAGACTCGCATAATATTCAGACTCACACCGTCAGCCTTCACTTATTGGTAAAAGTCACTTTTGTAGTAGCAAAACGCAACACGTTCTCCGGATTGAGTGACAAACCTGTGTACTGTTTCCCGCTGTCAAAAATGACACTAGTGTCGTCATCTTTGAACAATGAATTTTCCTTTTTCCACCTAAAGGAGTGCAAGAAAGTGTCAAAAATGACACCGGTATGTCATTTTCGAACAATGAATTTTTCTTTTTCAGCTAAGGAGTAGAAGAAAGTACAAGTTTTAACGATTCTCATCAAGGAAAGTTAGTGAGCATCGTTAACCTAAGCTACCGTTTGTCACTTTTTTTCCGGAGAACGTTTTGCAACAAAATGACACGCGCAGTGTCATTTCTCCGGGTTCTGAAACTGGAGAACTTGTTGGCAAAAAAAGGGTGTTGTGCTTACCTCTGTGCCTTTTGTTCTATTAGGAAACCGCCCATGAGCGAGCCAGTCTGATGGATGACCGACACAGTCCCATTTTGGCGCACGGAATGCTGACGCCGCCTAAAAGCAAAAACAAGGAAGAAAGCTCAAGAACCTTTTGCCCTGTTCAGGAAGAGGATGATGACTAAATAGAAACTATGAAAGGAAAATTGTACAAATTGCCCTCTTGACAACAAAGTGCCATTTTCTAAACGTTCACCCCAGAGTGGAAAAAAAGAGAAAAAAATGGCCAAATTTATAATCTTCCTTGTCGATGACCACCTTCCTCAAGGTTTACACATAATGTTTATATTCCAAAGGGAAGTCGGTCTCCCGTGGAAGTGAAAAAAGACAACGTCTTAGTGGAACTAGATCAGAAACAGAAAAGCGAAACAAAAACAAAAAGTGACCCATTCTAAAGCTGTGTATTATAGAAAGTGTTCCCTGATTTGAATTTGGATTCTTGGTAGATAGTTTTTGTGGGTAGTTTATTCTTTTTCTTCGAAAGTTAATTTTCCTTTTAAAGTTAACTAGCATATTTTTACGTTGCGTTAGCGTCTCAGTTATGCAAGCTAAGTTTAATTTAAGTTAAAAGAAAGGATTAGGGTGCAGTGGTCTCAATTATTATTTTAGAATATTTTTTATAACTCTAGTCCCCCAAGTGTGGCAATAGGAAATCCCGGGTGGTGAAGGAAAATTTGTTTTCATCTCCAAAAAAAAAGAAAAAATTAGCACGGTGTTTGTACCAATATTTTGTCGATTTACCTGCTTGGGAAAAGCGAATGAGCCGAGTTTTTACTGCGTATTTTGTTTCTTTTCTGTGCTGCAAAAAAATAGGATTATGTTTGAGACCAAAAAATTGTCATAGCACCCCCGCTTGAGATAGAATCAACCACCCCCGACCTTATATTCTTCATTTTGTTTCTTGTCTATACCCTTATTATCTCTGAAGTGTGTCCCTATTGCGTATATGCACATACCTCTTCCAAAAGAAAAAAATATGGAAGATCATAGGAACTGCCTTCATGTAGTAATTTCCCCTTTCCGACGTGTGGTTTTTAACGAAATGCAAAAATAAACGACCAGGCGAAAATGTCTTCGCCCCAGTTACACAATTCGCTTTCTTATGTAGTATCTTTATACTATCGATACTTGTATCCAAAAAGAAGTCCCAAAAAGTATTCATTGTTAGCAACAACGAATGAATTCCTTCTTGTGTTTGGCCAATAGCTAACGCCCTCGCTCACTGCTCCAAACTTTCGTTGTTGCTGAACTGAATAACCGTTTCACCATCAGAATTCATGCCAAAGATGGCGTATACAATTGCTTTCCTTTTTAGTTGGTACGATACATACCTTCTACCAAACTGCGACTCCGCCAATTACTGCGGAATCCAAGGAATGTCCCAAAGAAGGTCAATTTTGTAAGCGTAAGGCATGAGTGGATTTTCAGAACATTTACAGGCATACAATAGTAACAGCACCCACGATGCAAAATCAACGAGCTGGAATCCCTGCCATGGCTTTTAATGGGGAATTATAGTTCCTAAGAAACATTCTATATTTTTTTAATCCAGGAAAGCGAGAGCTATACCTGCTATGGATGTGAAGCTACAATGTTGCTAAAATGACAGATTTTTTGGCCAAGCAACAAAAGTCCTTGATGTATTACATGAGATCACAGACGCGAATTTGACTTGATATTCCAGGCCAGGGATGCAGAAAAACCAACATTCTTTCCTTTTAACAACGAGCCCCTCCCCCCCCAAATCATGCACTCTCTCGACTAATACTCCTCTAAAACTTCCACACGAGGTATGTCACTATCGTCGTTAACAATTGGCTTGGGTTCTGCTGAAGACGTAATCGGGTTGGGATTGCCCCCAGCGAAGAAGCGAACGTCGCGATCTTCGTCAGCTTTCAACTGAGTCATTGTATCCATCCAGACTTGGGAAGTGGCACAAGCTTTATAGTAATCTAGAAAATCAAAAGATTAGCCAATTTCACAAGTGAAATGTCTTTGTTAGATTAATTTTACCATTTTGTTCCAGTTCTTCACTCAAAACCTTGGCTAACGCCAGGCGCACATTGGCAACCCGATCCCACCGGAGGCGGAGCAAAGGCTGCAGGAGTTCTTGTTCAAAAACGTGGTTCGGAACAACCTGGTCGGCCAACAATTGTCCGCAAATGTTGACGTAAGTCTGGCGCCATACCCAACGCGTTCCTTGGCAAAACTTTTGAACCAATTCTGCAATGACGTGCGACCGTAGTTTGCGTGCATCCTCCGCGCCATCTTGTGACAGTTGAGCGATGATAAGACTCACCTTCATGGGTTAAAATTTCTCTTATTCGTATTATTATAAAAACATAAGAAGAATATTTTAAAAAAATAATCCTTCAAGGTAAAGCCACAAAATCTCTCATTACCAGATGGCGTGCTTGAAGTCGAACAGAAGCCACTCGATCTGCAGCCAAAACGAGCGCCAAAGGAACAATGTTGGCTCCTATATCGGCTGGCCCGAACAAAGGCAAAATGTCTTGCAACTGTTCAGCCAACTCCATTCGAAATCTCCAATTCTGCTCGTTGTCCAATTTCAGAAAGTCGGCCAAACGCGGTAAATACGCCCGTTTTTCCTTTTCGCCTAAAAGCTGAAGAAACAACCCGCGTTTTTAATACATATCTATGTTTTATGGGCTTTACTAACATGGAACTCGCAATAAGGACGATTTTGCTATGCTCAGCCATTGTAACGTGGACTTTAGTAACACGGAAATTGCCATAAGGGCGATTTTGCTAGGCTTAACCGTGGAAACTTGGACTTTAGTAACAATGAATTGCAATAAGGCTGATTTGCTTATGCTCAGAGCTGCAACGAGCGCGCTCAAAAAAGAGCGCGCTCGCGATGTCGCGAGCGAATATGCGAGCGCGCTCCTTTTCAATTTTTTGGGAGCATGAGCGCCGCTCGAAAGCACTGAGCGCGTGTGCTTGCACAGTGGCGCCATCTAGTAGCGAAATTTTAAAACATGTAACCAAAACAACTATTCGTCGCTTGGTCGTTTCCTCGTGTTAGCATGCAAACGTGTTAACTGTGCAAGTAATAATTGCCTATCATTATTATTATTATTATAACATGACATTTATAAGTTTTGCTACACTAAGACGCAGATTCGCTTTATAGTAGTTTGCGCTTCCACTCACTAGATTGCAGTATTGAAAGAGCGGGAGCGCGCTCCTTTTTTAAATTGTGAGTGAAAGAGTGAGCGCGCTCGCAAAAATCAGCAAAAAGCGAGCGCGAGCGCGCTTGTAAAAAAAAAGAGCGAGTTGCAGCTCTGCTTACGCTTAATAGTAGAAACTTGGACTCTAGTAACACGGAACTCGCAATAAGGGCGATTTGCTATGCTTAACCGTGGAAACTTGGACTTTAGAAGCACAGAAGTGCAATAAGGTAGAAAAGGTAGAGAGACAGATATACATACCCTGAAAAACTCGCCCAGATGCTTCAAAACGCCGATACGGACTTCATCCAAATCTTTAATTAATTCATCGAAAACAGGTACCAGGTCCTGCTCCACTAAATCTTGGCCCAGGATGGCCCCGACTTCATGGATACTGGCGGCTACGGTGCGCCGCACTTTCCATTGCACGTCGGCCGCCAAACTTTCGTAGAGTTCGCGCAGGACCGGCCAGTGCTGGCGTCCCAGCGTACAAGCCACGGCAGGCAGGCTGAAGGCACAGTGACGAGTGATTTCCGAGTCGACCGTATCCAAGTAATAGGGGTCTGTCATGTAGAGGTAGTGATCCATCAAGGGCTGTGGCACGATACTCTGCGTCCCCGCGGTGCGGACCACATTGCGCAACTGGGGCGGAATGCCTCCGCTGCTGCTGCTCACGCTGGAATCCGACTTGCGCCGGCTCCCGTCGTAATAACCACTGCCGCTCGTGGAACGCTCGTTCAAGTCATACACCGCGGCGACCCCGTACAAAGGCGGAGGGCGACTGGACATGAGCGAATTGGCAAACGGACTGTAACTGGGCGCCTCATCCGCGTCTTCCGTCGTGATCAGAGGAATAGGCAAAGAATTTTCAGGCGAAATGGCTTCGGCACCACTGCCACCTCCTAACACGACAGAAATCAGTCTTTCTTAAGCAATAGGAATTTTTAAAAATAATTATTTAAATAAAATTAAATTTAAAAATATCTATTTAAAAAAAAAAATCTTTGGCGAAATGGCTTCGGCACCACTGCCACCTCCTAACACGACCGAAATGAGTCTTTTAAAAACAATAGGCATTTTTAAAAATAATTATTTAAATAAAATTAAATTTAAAAATATGATAATTTAAAAATAAAAAAATCTTTTCTTACCTAAAGTCGCATCCGTTGGAAGGGTCTGTCTCTGCTCCACAGACTCGGCCGTTTCGTTGCGTTCTACTTCGTATTCTGCGACCACCGGGGTTTGGGGCGGGGCTAAAGGAGGAGTTTCTGACGTTGCAGTGCCCTGTCCCAGTTCTACTTGCGCCATCAATTCTTCCAACGCAGCCTATTTGATACCAATACATATAAAAATGAATTGAAAATAAACAAAAAGTCATGCTAAAAAATATTGAAAAAATTAAAAGTGTTTTAAGAAGGTTATCTTCGTTACGCACAGAGCTGCAACGAGCGCGCTCCTTTTTCAATTTTTTGGGCGCGCGAGCGCCGCTCGGAAGCACTGAGCGCGTGCGCTCGTACAGTGGCGCCATCTATTAGCGAAAATTTCAAAATGTAACCAAAAAAACTATGCGTCGCTTGGTCGTTTCCTCGTGTTAGCGTGCAAACGTGTTAACTGTGCAAGTAATAATTGCCTATCATTATTATTATAA
>JAGJRP010000751.1:0-30576 GCA_022832235.1 Lepidurus couesii
TGCAACACACAATTTTGCGGCACAACACACAATTTTGTGGCATTCAGTGCAAAAAGTGCTGCACCAGGGTTCCCAATGGAAAACGCTTATAGTCAACAATTCTTACTCTGTGACTAGCATGAATAATTTCTTTGACAACACTCTTGGAATCGGTTTTCATAGGGCAAGAGATGATCACAAAGCCCGCGAATTTAAAGTCGCACTCCAGCTCATCTCGCGTTAAATCCCTAACGGCCTGGTGGGACAACTTTCCCAAATCTTTGATTCCCATTGCCAAAACTCTGGCTCCGCGGCGAGAGAAGGCCAAATACGTGGCATCGTAGTCCTCTGGGCATGACACAAACTAAACCAAAGTCAGTTGGAAACCATTAACTCTCTAATACAAGGCTACGACCCATTCTACCATAGATTTGAGCGTCTCGGGAGCTCCTTTGACAGTGGCAACGTAAAAAGGCTCGCTGCTGCCAGGCGGAATATAACCGGCAATGACTGACATTCGTTTCAGTGCCGAGGAAAAGTGGTAACGATGGTAAATCTTGAAACCAGAACTCTTTCCCTTCTTGGGTATCACAGCATCGCCTACAGAAGCACAAAAGAATTAGACAATCCTACGTAATTCTGACACAATTGCAAAATTGCACGTTACCTCGAGTGAGATTCCAATCTATGGCATTGAGAGTAGCTTTTTCTAGAGGATCACCAACTAGCCCGTCTTCTAACTGGACGAGGGAATGACACGTGGCTAGAACTTGAATACTTTCCATGGGAGCTTCAGTTACCGGACAAACTTGGGACTCACTACAAAGCGGCACTTTAAGTACATACTTTGAAGGCTTTTCATAGCAAAAGTGGATAGTTACGTGTAGTTAACTACTCCTGCGATACCTTCCACCACCAGCTGATCGCTGGTTAAGGTGCCAGTTTTGTCAAAACAGCAAATTTCCACCTTACCCGCAAATGGAATGCGAAACGGTTCAGTGCAAAAGACACCCAACTTAGTTAAAGAAAGCAGCGATGTGTTCACTGCCAGGGATAGCTCGATCGGCAGTTCAGGAGGAACGACTGACGTCAAAATAAGGGTGCATTCAAGGAAAAGTTTGTAGCGATTACGACTAGGGTCTTGCGAACCTAATAGGAAGCGTATTAGTCAAGAAAACCGGATGACTACAAGTTACCTTGGATCCACAGGTATGCTGAAGCAGCGATTGCGAAAATAAGCAGGAAAAGGATGAAGCAAAACGATTCTAGATTGTTGGCTGTGACGCGCTTCACACCGAAAAGAATTGTCCGCAGTAATTTGCCTTGAGATGTGTTAAACCCAGTGCGCAACACGTATGCCACGCACCCGTTGTCTTGTGCTGAAACAAGTAAACATTACTAACCCAACCAAATCAAATAAAAAGAAAATAGATAAAAATTTACCTTTTAAGCCACCAGAAGTTTTGATGGGAGGAGTATGTTGTACTACTTTAGTACCTCCGAATAAAACGAAAAGTTTGCCATCTGATTCAAGATCCAACTTGCGCTCACGATCCCATTCAACCGTTTCTAGAGGTTCCTTCATCTGAGGTATGGATTCACCTGTGAAAGATAAATGAATCAGCTAGAAAATTAAGAAGAAGTAAGAAGGTTTCACCTGTAAGCATGCTCTCATCTACGATACATGACCCGCGCAGTAGTAATAAATCACAAGGAACTAAATTTTCGTCTTGAGATCTTCCTACGGACACAATATCTCCTGGAATAAGTTGATCACTCAATAAAGATTGCCACCTTTTGCCACGATAGACCTAACGAAACACACATTACTGAACAAAAATTTCGAATAATTTTTCTGGAGGACAAATACTTGTATGGAATACGGTTTATTTCCCATTTTACGGATCTCCGACATATTTCGGAGCTGTTGTTGCACTAGAGTGCACTCGAAAGCTATTAACATCAAGAGCGTGAAGACAGAGTAGTACCAGTAGGCGTCCAAACACCACAATGCAACGCAGAACACTTGGAAAACAAAAAATGGAGCTGTCGCTCTTTCTTTAAAGAGTTCTGCGAACTCGGGCACAACCATTACCATTCTACAATAAAGCCCAACAGTTATTAGGATTTCATAGTGTGAAATGAAAAGGACATACTCGTTTTTACAGTATTGTTTCTCAGCTGCTTTGAGCTCTTCTTCGTCTTGATAACCTCTCCAGTCCAGATATTCTCCAAACTCTCTATCCACCGGGAATATAATACCTCTAAATTGTTTTGCTTCTTCGTCATAGACGTATTGGGTTTTTTGGAAGGAGAACCAAAGAACGAGTTTTCCGTTTGCATCTTTGGTTTGCTGCAGCCGAAGTAGTTCAGCAGAACCATTATTGGGTGTAGGAACAGCTTTCACAACTTTTGCCTTAAAAGGATCCGACTCCTGCGACAAATATATCATAATTACTTGTACAATTACTTCGTAAGAATAAATACTTTTCTGCAAGTGAAGAGGCACTGGATGTGGACAGACCAATGACAAAAGAGAACCGTTAAAATCTGCAAAACTCCTACAGCAGCCAATGCAATAAGACCTGCTTCATAATAATCCGTAACTCCGTAAACAAACACCCAACTATACAGCCAAGCAGCATAGAGGCCTATGAAAGGAAGGATGTAACCATGGAAAACTACATCACGAGGCACATATAACCCGACACTTTCCAGTAAATCGTCGCTGGGCCCCGTTTTGTTGACGTGCGACGCCATGCTTATGTTCCAAGAAGAATGCTAGAATGGGCAATCGGAAAAGGATTACTAATCTCTGAACATGAACCGCGAACAGAAAGCATGTAGGTATCAGAACAGGCATTTCAAAAAGGCTCTTCCATTAAAGTGATAGCGACATTAAAAAAATACTGTTGTGTTTATCGAAGACATAGAAGAGAAAATTAGATTCAATTGTATGCATAATATAAATTCTGCAGAATAGTAACGAAGATATGAATTTTATTTCCATTAGCTTCGGAGACTGACGTCAGCTCGTCATCACGGAGGCTTCACGGAAAGGATGGCGACTTCGGGAATGCCGCTTTGCTAAAATTGCTTATAAATTGCTTATCCGGACTTATTCGGTGTGGTCTTTAGCTTTCCGGCCGATGGCTAACGATATAGCTCTGGGGTATGAGCTGTCGCCACTTGTTTCATACGTAATAAATTAACTGCAGATCAAGGGCGGCCTCTAAAATATATTTTAGAGGCCGCCCTTGATCTAAAATATACTGATTGCGTCCTAACGTTATAAAATTAGAGGTTTCATACTGGAGGTAAAAGTCAGTCATCAAATGTTTCATGACAAATACAACTTTGATCCTTTTCCTGAACTCTAGTGGTTTACTATGTTTTTAAAAGATGTTAGCTTCAAATATTGTTACACTATATGTAAAACCAAAAAATATCCCGTAAATTGTTACATTTTTGTTTAATATTAATTTAATATTAATCTCTCTATCCCGATGTAACAGTACTAAAAATATTGATCGATATACGGACTTTGCAAATTGACCAATGACGTTGCTTTGCTTTCCGTCGTTTTCAAAGAACTTTTGCATTATTTTCGAAGTATGGATTATTTCTGTATTATTTTGACTACTAAAGATAGCGATTTTTTTTCCCCCGCTAGCAGCTAGATGACAGTACTTACGTTCTTGTAATATGCTTAAGCTCTTAGGCTACGCCAAGAAAATTTCATTTCCGTCTCCTCTCTTAGGATTAGTATTCGTCATGATTATATAAGCCCATAAACAGTTTGCGAAGGGACCGTAAACGGTTTTGTGCGAAAACTAATCTAAAGAAAAAGCCGAAAACCGTAGCATTATCTTCTTTAATACATGTAGGTAGTTCAAAACTCAATTAAACCAAGAATGGGCTCTATAAAGCTCGTTACGTTTGACGTAATGAACACACTACTTCGCTTGCGACTCCCTGTTGGAATTCAGTACGCGCAGATAGCTCGTACGTACGGAATTCAAGCGGATGAAAGTCTTGTGAGCGAAGGATTCAAACATTCATGGAAAGTCATGGACAAGTTGCATCCGCATTTTGGAGCTATGTCTGGAATTAGTTGGCAAGACTGGTGGCTGCAGATAGTGGCCAAAACGTTTGAGTTTGCTCATCAGAACCAGAATGACCCCACATGTGATTCTGCGACCATGAAAGCGTTGGGGTTCCACCTTCTTAAATTTTATTCGACGACCAGGGCCTGGGAAGTCTGCCCCGGATCAGAAGACGTTTTGCGAGATTTGCAGGAACGGAAGGTGTCTCTGGGAGTCATAACCAACTCGGACGAGAGGGTGGATACGATTCTTACCCAAACTGGCTTGCGACATTACTTTCACTTCCTCGTGACTTCCTATAGCGCCCGTTGTAGCAAGCCAGCTCCGGGAATCTTTCTCAAAGCACTAAAAGAAAACGGCCAGGCTCTGGAACCGGCTCAAGCTCTGCACATCGGCGATTCCTACGAGTTGGATTACATGGGTGCTTTGCAAGCTAACTGGAATGCAGTCTTGGTCAATCCGGCTCGCAATCCGCTTGTGAAGCCTGATAACCAGTTTAAGGATCTGATCGAATTAAGTCATAATATGAATCAAGCTATGCGTTGTATATAGAAGTACTTATTCCGCGATTACAAAAGAATTAGTGTTACAAGTAAACGTGCATGGCTTCCTGCACGTAGTTTCTACATACGGGGCAAGGTCGAGAAGGAGCGGCGAGAATCTCTGAGGAGCATGCCTCGCACAGGCAAAAGTGCCGACAAGGCCGCAGAACTACACATCTACTCTCATCTTGGCATACAATGCATAGGTGAGCATCACGTTCTCTTTCCAGTTCCCGCCGAAGGGTTTCGTTGACACTGTCGTCCAATGTGGACTCCGTGATTTTACTCGCTTTACTAGTAAGTTTCGCTTGGGTACTGGTACCAGAAGAAGAAGGGAGAGGTGTGCTAGTTCGCGGAAGATTGATATTGCGCGCGTCAACTGTGTCTGATATATCTTCATCTTCTGTTGCTACTCTTTCGTGGTTACGAAACAGAAGTGCAATGCGCGAAGCCAGTTGGGCCAACAGGGAAATAGTTATATTCGAAACAAGACCTGCCAATGTGACGAATCCGTTAGAAGCTTGCCACGCCATGCTTCTAAATGCCAGCAAGGCGCCAAAAACGTG
This sequence comes from Lepidurus couesii, assembly GCA_022832235.1. Lineage (NCBI taxonomy): Eukaryota > Metazoa > Arthropoda > Branchiopoda > Notostraca > Triopsidae > Lepidurus > Lepidurus couesii. Next base: position 5,194 of record JAGJRP010000751.1, read on the forward strand.
AGTGGTCCACAGTCTTCGATAACGCCAGAACGAGTAAACCGCAACATATCCCGCCAACAATCCACAGTATGATGATACAGGGATATCGGTGAAGAAACAAACGGCAGCTTTCCCGCTATTTAAAAGTAGAAACCCTGCTTGAAATATCCAGACGATGGGTTGCAGTATTAAAATAACGATTGAATGCAGTGTTTGACATACTACGACAACACCCTTCACTGTAGCGTTTGGTATGCTAACAAAGAAGGACAGGGATTCGTTTCCGATCAAAATGACAGCGCTTTTAAGCAGTTGCAAGACATGGACGACTCCAGCACCTGTTCCAGTTACTCCATAGGAGATCGCAGCGAACAGAACGTATAGCTTGTTTCCAACAAGAAATGCAGTTTCTGAAACACTGTTTAGCCCACTCCACACACTCTGATTTGTCCACACATAAGTGGAGTAGAGTGAGTCAGCTATTGCTGTAATGGTTTGGCTTGCATCTAGAGTGAATGCGTAGAAATCTTCAATAACTATGGCGCAAAGAGTGCAAAATCCCTGGAACCCATGGTAAACGAAGGAGACGATACCAACGGAGGCTGTCGCCAAACTTCTCCCAAGAAGCGAGCTTCCATCGAGAATAACTCCGATGGATGTAGTCAATAGGGAAATTTTCTCAGAGATCTCTTGGCCTACATTCTGCAAAAGGGCTCCAACTACAGAAGCCATGTTCTTCTTTCACACTTGTACGCCATCAACGTCGTTGTAATAAAATCTGGTACTGTATATAAAAATAAACAAATGTATACACAGTAAATTTTAGCAGAGATAATAAACACTAACTTTGTGATGGTCGCTGGATTGATAATAAGTGCAATCAAGGCGAGTCATGACGATAAAACATTTCTATCAATTATCATTATCTTTGGCTTTGCTTTCTATTTACTTTAACGTTCAAATTTTTAAATAACAAACCCCTCCCAGGTCGCGCCAGGGAGGGTCTTCGGAGTTTTCAGGTTTTCTGCTAGTATCTGAGCAACCCATGCGAAGGCGTATCATTCCACAGCAGACGGAATAGAGACATTTTTCGGAGGTGTGGTTTCTTGGCACGAACACGAAAATTGACACGACACCAGAGTGTCTTGGCAATATTCGTGAAAGCCATTCAAGCAGATCAATCCTAATGCTTTCCATCGAAAAATTCTGTCAACATAATAATAACGTGTAACACTCTTACAGTTATACTTTACATATTTGATGACGACTCGCAGAATTTGAACTCAAAGTGTCTTCCCAAATTACTGATTCCAATTTGATGTAGTAAAGAAAGCGATCACATCAGGACGCTATTTTCGAGTTACTTGTGATTACGACGTGATTAAGACATTTGGAAGCTCAAGCGACCTCATATTAGAAGTATCGGAAGCTTGTCTTAGAATATAATAGTTTCTGCTGGAACCTGTAGTAAGAATGGCTACGATAATACAGGTAAGTTCCGGAAAATATTTCACATTTTTATGAAGACGCAATTGGGATGTAGACCTGTATAGGCCTGCATAGATCTGTTCATTTTCTTCTCGTCTGATTTTAACGGTCCGTGCACAATTATCTTGTTCTGCCCCGCGCTGACATGTGCAACGTCATGGGGTAGCCCCCATTTTACCATGCCATGACTGACTTCGGTGAACGGGTGAACGAGAGGCCCCGCCTTACGTTCGCAGCTAACACTTCCATTTCGTTGAAAAAGTCTCCATTTTGCGCTCATGCGCTTCATATAACTTCCCTGGTCGCCTCCCGTATTGATTTTCTCTTCGGGAGCTATTCTGCTGGATCGGACGTTGCTTTTCTGAGCTTCCAAGCTACTGCTCTCTGACCGTTGGCCTGTATCAGGTCAGTGTAGGCAGGGATCTGGTAGAAAAGCTCCCCATTTTACCAGTCTTTTTTTCTTTTGCATCTGACCTTTAAATCTCTCGTAGACTTGTAGAAAAAACTTCGTAGTGATTCGTGTTACACCGTTCAAACACGACCCCCCGTTCTTCCCCATCGAATTTCATATTTAAGTGGCTTTTCCCCGGTACAGGAAACTACACCTTCCCTGCACTGTTGGCTCCCAGGTAAAAAAAAGAAAAAAGCAAGAGCGAGCTTGCCGTATATCTTGTGCGTACAGATCACGTCGTCTAAGGTGGAAACGATAATTTGACCATTACCTAATTACCCTCCTACGCTGCATTATTTTTCTACTTGATTGGGCGGAATCAGCGTTGCATTCGTGTCTGGAGTTGTGAAAATTGCCTCTCTGGAATTCCGTAAGTGTGCTCCAATTCTCTCATTGTCAAGCTTTTTTGTTGAGGCTAATTCGCTTCACAGCTATTACGCGCCAATGGGCTTTTTCCCTCCATTCGTTACCTGTAAGGAATCCCTTGTCCCTATACTGAGACGAAATGTCCAAATGTATCTTACTTCCTCGTCTATCTCGCTGCGTATACGTCAATAGAAGACCTGGTGAGGAATAAAACCCGTTCCGGATCCCGAGAGTGTAGTCTGTTTTGGTTCCAAATCTCTGGACTTGCTTTCCGGCACTAGCAAAGTCTGCGGAGCAAGCGTGGAGACTGCTGCTTATATGTAGAGAGAGACCCATCAAAGACTCATCGTATTATCTGTTGCTACACCAAACACTATACTGGCAACAAGCCCTCTAAAAGATGTATTTTACCTTTATCTTTAAGCTTCCAGAACTTACAACCTTTACGAATTACCTAAACGTAGTTCTCACGTGCTCATCGTGTTCTTTTAGTATTGATTAAACTCGTGTGAAACATTTGTCATTGTAAAAGGGGAAAAGCAAAAGGGGAAAGGAGTAATTGAGGAAAATTTTAATAAAAAAGGAATATTTCCATCGTTTTTCCATTCCGTGAAATGACAGGCTCATCGGGGTTCATATGGGCTTGCATGGCAAGCGATGGTCCTGAATGGTCCAAGACAGTGTTTAGGAAAAAGGGATATAAAGCCGTAAAGCATGCTTGCCTGCCACTGTTATGCATTCGTAAAACGGTCACTCGTCGCCAGTTTCCATTGCACATTCAATTACTCACCAACGAGAAGAGCCTGACGTTAAACCTGGCATATAATACCCATCCTAAATTAAGCCGTTTTGGTCCCCATTTTCTCAGACTTGTACACATTCTGCAGACACGTATCCACTTTTCTCTCAAAGTATTATGCCCGTTTTTGCCCAGACAAATTTTTGCTCCCATCCCATCCCGGCTGTAATAGTCGAAAGTTATCGCTTTGCTGAGTTATACGCTTGCAAGTTGAACCTCCCGACGCCCTAAAGTACAATTCCGAGGCCAGTCCGTTCAATCCAGAAACAGAACATGCTTTCAAACTTATAAAAGATGCAGCAAGGTATATATAGTATATTTCGCGTCGATCGCAGACTAGGAAGACAAAAAGAGAAAGGAAAAAGTGTGGGGAGAGAGAGAGAGAATTCGGGAGTTAATTTGGAACGTCGTATTGGTAGCAGCCCGTGCTGCAGAATATAGCTTCGGGTTTCTAGGAACTCGGTGTTCTTTCGGGGTTTTCGCCAACGATATGAGAAAACTGAATGAAAATTTTGTTTTTTTTCATTTGTTTGACTCATTCCGGTACTTTGGTGTCCATAAAGAAGTCCCGGAGTGGGAGCAATCCGAAGTAGTACTTCGTGGAAAGCAATACTTTGTCAATAGAAGTTGGTGCGGGTGCACAGGAAGATCCATAAGGCCACGCCAAACGTTCTACAACTTTGTTGGACGGGACCAGCATGCAGAGCTACATAAATCGTTACGATACCGCTGCTTCATAGGACACACTATTTCTTGAACACAGTTCCACATACTAGCGAACACCAACCCTAGTCCTACACGCGAACTCCTGTACCGTTAGATGCTTTCTGGGCACGCGTTATGCGTATAGCTTAGAACGCACGTTGAGTAAAATGCAGTTACTCCTCATTTCTTTAATTCTTGCTTTACAAAAGTAAGTTACAGGGTAGTTTTCAAGGTGCTTATACCAAATTAACCTCCCACAAACTTACGTTGGCTGCGAAATAGCCTAGTATATCGTAGGCTAAAGTCTACTAGCAGCCAATCACCGCAATTCGTTTTTCGAACGTTTTCCGGAGCAACAAGCTGTAGCTATATATAAGGTCTGATGTGATGTCAAATATGACCATCCCCTGGTCACTGCAGACTGAGGGTTTTCGAACGTTTATATGATTGTTACCGTTGTTACTAACGGTAAGCTTCGGTGTCTTCGTTCACCGCCCGTTACTATACTGTGCTACAGTAAACCCTGTGCTACAGTGAGTTTTCGAACCTTATGGAGTTCGATTGAGAATAGTCGTATACAGTCTTGACTAAGAAACTAACAAACAACGAAAACGTAAAATGTAAGCAGTAATGTAATAGGGTTTAGCAAGGCACACGTTACACGCACATTCCCATGACATGTGAGCTACGCGGTCGATGGAGCAAGTCTCGTTGGTCTCCGCTAAGCGTCATATATTTCCTTAGGGCATGAAGAAATATAGAGTTTCATCCGTCTTGATGTGGTTCGCACTCAACTGCGAATACTAATATAAACCTAGAGAAGGATAGGACTAAGCTAAGGGTATTCGTGTTAATCGTCCAACACACACAAATACGATACAAATAAATAGTGCCCTGTAATCTGTAATTAAGTCCCGCAATTTCTAAGCGGCACTTTCCAGTTCATTCTTATGTACCCACGAAGCATATAAAAGAAGTATCTGCGTTGCGTGTGACTATTGAAGTTTTCCTACCCAACTACATATATCCATCTTATTATTGAAGTGGGGCACATGCAAAAGCACGTGCATATCTGTGTTTATAACGCATGCTGCATGCAACATCACTCTTTTATTTTATTTCTTTCGACCAGTTTACTCCCTGGTTCAACCTGCAGAAGCATAACACACAAAAAGTGCGAATATTAGAGAGTGCATATCGTTATTCAGCGTTAGTGCCCTGCAACCCCGGGCAACTGGACGCCCAAAAAATTGCTTCCGTGTCACATGCAGGCCCTTCCATTTTCCCCAGCAAATGAGTGAGATAACAATCCCCGTCCCCAGAACCAACCGTCGAGTAGCATTATTAAAAAAACGCTTTCTGAGATTGCCTTGTTACACTCCTTCCGAGCAGAGAAAGTCTCACAAATTCGTATTAGTTGTTCGACACTTCATCATGCCATTTAGAGCCTGCATATTATTTCGCTAGCAGTTTCGTCTTTTACGCCATAAAAAAAGACGATGAAGTCGTCTATCATATGTACACGTTCGGCCATTGAACAATACTTAACATATGCGAAAAAAAGAAAGAAGCAAAGGCAGGCTGGGAAGTTATTTATTTCTGGATTGTGGCAGGTGCCATAGAGTATTGTGTAGCATACAATAAACGCAATTGCTGGCCGTGAGCGAAGTCTATACGAAGTGGAATAAATGCCATGTACCGCAAGCAAAGTGGATTCTTCTTCTTATAACTTAAATGTTTGCTGTCAAGTTTTGGCAGCTATAAGGAGAAGATGGGCCTTCTTGCAAATTGAGTTTGTCTGCTTATGTCAGGGACCCTGGTACGCGTAGCCGGCTTTTTCGTTGCCTTGTCGCAAGCTGTTGTTGACTTTGTAGATGCTGCTATCCGTCAAAAGAGAATTGCGAGTTTGCTGACTGGCGCTTATTTCGTCGTACTACGGTTGAAGGAGGACTTGCGAGAACCACCGGCCCAAGTGGTGCAGGCTTTTGTTCTGCTCTCATACCCGACTTGTACTATCGAATAGCCCCTGAATCCTACTTGCTATTCATAACGGGGGAAGGATGCTACGTTGGACTCAGCGAACACATAGCAGAATCGGATGGGTTGGGTGTTCGCTTCTTTGGAAGTAAAAAAAAGCCCCTTACCGAACTTTACTTTCTTCCGATAGTAGTACTAATGTGACTTGACACCAAAAGAATAGTTTACATTTCTCTCACATGAAGGAAAGCAAAAAAGCTACCGGTTGATGTGACAGTCAGAGTAACAGATGCGATTCGAACCGAAAATTTTATTCCGTAACTGTTAAGTTTCAACTATTCATTATTGATTTTTGCTTCACATGCAAAATGGACGAAGTATCGGCAACGCGACACAAGGACTACTCTACAAAACGACTAGGTGTCCCCGACTCAAGGACTACAGGCCTCCACAATAGGGCTACGGACTCCGACACAAGGACTACGGTTCCTTAATCTTTCAAGGGACCAAATGCATTTCGAGTTCAAAAAGTCCCTGTTCATTAAAAATTGCCTCAGCCATATTAAAAATTACGTCACAAGGACAACGAACCTCGACTTAAGGACTACGAATTCCGACATAAGGCCTATTATAACCCCGACTTTAGGACATAAGTTTCGTTGGGTTAGGTTGTGGACTAGGTTAGGTTAGAACTAGGTTAGGTAGGACTAGGCTAGGTTAGGTAGGTTAGGTGTTTTTAGTCCTTTACTGGTTCGTATTCCTTGTGTCTATACGTCCCGGAGTAACGCACGAGCTACAAGTCCGACTTAACCTTACAGCATCCTTATGGGAAGGCAGCTTTTATTTTGGAATGAGTTTTCATTTAAGAAACCAGGTAGTCTTGTTAGGGAAAGCTGGTAAAATACGTTTTAAAGACAATGTTCAATCTTTCTTGACTTTTCTTTATTTGTAAATTGCTTACATGCCTGTGCAACATAAAAAAGGCGAGAATTTATTGGGCTAAAATCCCTTTCACGCCATCTGGAAGTGGAAGTTTCAAATGTATGATATTTCCCCTTCAGTGACATCTAAAAACGCACCGCTTGGTTGTTTTGATTTCGTAATCGATGTTATTAAACGCTAAACAAACCGGAACAGCGTGTGAAACATAAAAAAAAAAGTTAGAACTTGCTATTCCCAGCAATAAGGTATATATTCATTGTTGTCTTTTTATTTTCACGATTCTAGATGTAATAAAAACAAACCAAAAAAGAAGTAGAAGCCGTGACTTCGAGAACTTGAAGCAGTAATATTCCAGGACACATGCCTGTAAGAATGCCGTGTTTAAGAAAAATTGGGGACTTGAAATGGCGCCCCAAAGAGGCAAAAGCAGACCTTCTTGTATGCAAGAGCCTCGCAAAAAAGAAACGTGTACATTTGCATATAGGCAAATTTTGCATTTGTATTGGTGTTTACGCTAGCTTGTCCTCCACTTGGGTAACATAAAGATGCCTAAAATGGATTGATTTGAGACTCCCTACCATCACTGGTAAACACAAACCCAACCCAATAGGCACCGAGCTAACAGAATGCAAGCCGCGAATTTTTAACATGCCACAGGCCTCAATCCCGTTCGCTTTGGAAGTTTGCTCCCGGCGAGGAAGGCTTTTCATATGGCAAGGGCCGTATTGATCGAATGCAATTTAAGTTTGACAATAGTGACAAAAGATACCCAGCATATATTCAAGTAGAATCATTAAAAGGCCTCCTTGATGGTTTGAGCCAAGAACAAGGACCTCTTTATGTTTCATTCTTTCTTTTTAGTTGGTCATGACTAATGCATTGCATATGGGGGAAGTATATTCCGTGCTGCGTTTTCCTCGAACCAAGAACTGGCGTAATGACAGAATCCAATCTGATGCTCAAATGATTTATAACCTGAGCTCGACTGCATTGCGTCGGTTGTAAATCACGGATGGTACGCTTTTACCTGCCTTTATAGTCTGGTTCCTCGAGTTAATAACATTCGCTATTTGCCTGGCAGGAAGAGTACTTGGCCGTCATTAGCTCACTCGTCCCTTTGATGTAAAACGCTTCTACAACTCCGCTGCTTGACACTTTGCGTAGAAAAGCTCCCTCGCGTTTAGAGTCTCCCCCTGTTTTATACAATGGGGGCAGTAACAAACACCTACCAATCTTATTGTTTGACGTAAATAGAAAAAGAGCCTTGGTATAATCATGGTGTTTCGTGTCATACTATGTAGTGGTCGTATACATAGTGGTCCAGGTTTCCTCCGTCATGTCATTGTTTGTTTAGCTGCTGATGAATGTCCTTTGCTGCTTGGCAAAAATGGAAGATTAAAGGCTTTCGGCAACAAGATAGCGACTTATAGTTTCGTTGATTTTTTTAACTCGAATTTTTTTTACGTTTGTTGAGTCGTGAGGAAGACAAATTTTTGAAGTAGAGAAGCAGCTATCCGTCACCTGATGGCCTCGTTTTATGTAACGTCCAAGCGTTGAATAGGTGGTTCTCGAACTTGTCGTGTCCTCGGAATGGATGACCCGCTCAAAATTGACCGTTCTTTTATCTTCTTTTTCCTTTTAGATAGGTATTTTTTGTTACGAACTCCCAACTCCTGGTACTAATTCAGGGTTTGGCGTCATAAAGTGTTGAAAATAGGAGAAAAAATGTTCGAAAAGTTTGTTTTTCTTTCTTTTTTAAGTCAACACAAGTCCCGCAGCTCACTGTTTATAACCAAAAATACCGTCTTTTTCTGATTTTCTATTTTGTTTTCACCTGAAACGTTAGCAGCACTAGAGAAAGTTCTTTAGATAAAAAAAGGTTTTCCGGAGGCCTTTAGCTTGCGCGTCAGAATTTGTAGTTAGCTTAACGTAGTTTATTGATGCAAAAGTGCGTCCCCCAAAGCAAGGTTCTTTCGCGAGTTTCCTAAGCTGAAGAGATTGTCAAACGAGTTGGCTAAACAAATTTATTTGATTACACAGGACTGAATTTTTGCTAAATCGCACCCTAAATTGCGCACTTATATAAGCACAAGAGACCTGTTTCTCTTTCCTTTTGTTTTAAGATAGCCTCCATTTTTCTCTGTACACGTTGGGTTTATCGTACTCTCACCCGGTGTGTCCATGTAGCAAAAACTGATGGAGCATGCTCCGTTGGCAGGGACGCAGTCCAAGCGAAAGATATCGGCGTTGCCAGCCGATAGTTCAGTAGCCGTAGGAGTACACATTCTCTCGGGGAGTTGGTAGAAGCAAGACGAGGTGTTTCTCACGCGTGGCTCTGGGTTTAGTACTCGGCAGCATTTCTCCGTAAACGTGTTTACCAATCTTAATAACAAAGTGTGCGAGTGCTAGACCAGATTCTTGCTGATTTATTCAGGTGTCGTCTTTCCCATTATAGCCCAAGTGTATTCATCAATATAGCCAGTCTCGTTTGGCTCAAAGTTTACAAACTACAGTATTTTTACTCTTGCACCGAGTTGAAGCTGTAAGGATTGGGGCCAGAGATACTTTTTAAAGCCAGGTAAACTAATTAGCATATCTGGGGCATCAGAGTCGATCCTAGGAAGTGGGTCTGTTCTAATCTCTCTTCCCTTCTCTCTGACTCTTTCCCTATTCTTGTGGAAGGGAGAGTGGGCTTTTTAAATTTCAAACTGACGAGGTAAACATAAGTAATTAATTCAGTTCAAAATTGTTTAAAGAGATCCTGCCTGGCCTTGCCCATCTGGAGGGCTTGTTGAATCTGAACATGTTTTGGTTTGCAGAAAACTGGATTGCGCTTGCGGGGCTGAGGGGTTTGGGAGCTGGAGCAGATAAAGGGAGCAACTGGCTCCATTGCGGGTTTTCCGGATTCTATGAAAGCTCTTTTAGTATTAGAGTATTAGCTCTTTTTCCGTTATTTTTTCTGTCTTTTTTTTTTTTTTTGGCCAAAGTTGAGCTGTCTTGTGAGCCATAATGAAGAAAGAGTGATTGCTTTCGCCTTTTTGCGGGTGTGTTGAAAGTGTAGTTGGGAAAGACAGCGCGGCATGTGTGGTGTAAAACAACGAGCTTGTTTTGAGAAGGAGAGCGTGTGAGGCGCAATCGATTGATTGGATTTCTACTCACGCCGTAAGCAAAGACAGCGAGTTAATGAAGTCCACCGAGTGTTGGATATCTTGGACGTTCTTGTACGTTGGATGTCTTGGGATTGGTATTCCAAAACTGGACGTTTGAATGAAAGTTTTGACAACAAATAACTTGACAACCGCGTTCCAAGCTAAAAAAAAGTTGAAGGAAACCAGCTTTGCTCGATAAAAACTCGTGTTATTGACCTTTTAGATGTTATTGTTTTTCATCTGAATCTATTGCTATTTAATTTCATTTATTATCAATTTTTTATAAATTGTAGAGCGACCTATCTGCGTGGCTCTCATTTGGCTGTCGTAGAAAGCTCGAGCTTGAGTAAAGTTTTCACATTAGTTTATCACTGTGTAATTTTATTTATTTCCATTTTTAAATTGTAGAGCGGCCAATAGTCTCTGGCTCACCTTTGGCTTACTTGGAAGAAATAACGAGTTTGAGCTCTATACTATTGCGGTCAGAGCACTGTGCAAGTACATATAAAAGCTGCAAATAATGCAAGGCAAGTCAATTAGGGGCGTCGTTAGTCCTTATGTGAAGTTGGTCGATCGTTATAGGTCGGGGTGGTTACCGCCTTAATTGCCGGAATTGCCATATTTTCGTGTAATTCCTTCATCCGGGCCATGATTTACTGAATTTTCACGGATAATCAATAGTCACAGCGATAGAAGTTCTACTAAACAACATCCGAATTGCATATAAAACTCGTTTCATGGGTTTACACCGGTAAAGTGACCATGGAAAGTTATTTTTTAATTTTATTTGAATGCTGTATTGCGTAATTGAGCGAGTCGTGACAAAGTTTTGGTCTTCCGGGTTTCTGAAGATCAAAAGTCCCTTTCTCTGTTACACACCCTCCTTTTTATTGTCTAATCTGGCATTTAGTAAGGCCAGGGCACCAGCCAAGGAAACAAAAGCATGAAGAATAGCCTTCGTATCTCTCACTCTCGCGGATTTATAACGATTAATGACACCCGGTTGGTGTGCGGCGATTCTTTTGTGCCTATAACGATATAACGAGTAAAAAGGGCGAGATAAAAGAAAAAATATGAAACTTTTTTTCGACGCTGCTCCTGCGTTATAGGAACTATTATCGGAAGCTGAAAAGTTGGAATGAAGAAAAATTACGGAAACTTCTAAACTTGGTTTAGTTATGGATTAAGCTTTGCATTTATTAATGTGTGTCGCGATTGCTGCCGGGGACGATTCTCCCTGTAACTTGACTCTATTGATTTTCTTTTGCTATCTGAGTCGCTCGAGAAAGTGAAGGTGTCTGTCTTGCACTATCTCCGTTGTCTTCCACAGGGGCATAGTCTCTTTTTCCAAGTTTCTTCCTTTTTCTCCGCCCGGTCTGCTGTCGCTTTAAGATCCAAGTGTTGGATTCTGCTATGAAGAGCATGAATTCCCAGAAGGTTAGCCGGGGTCCTTGTCAAGCATTTTGAGTAGTGGCAATGGGTTCGGTTTAAGAAAAAGTTAACAATTGTCCAGGTGGTGTGGCTATGCTAGCGTCGTATTTTTCTTCTTCTGTTTTTGGTATACGTGACATGGCATAAGGTGTGTGTGAAAGTGTCTTTTTTTTTTCTTTTTTTTTTTTTTTTTTTTTTTTTTTGCATCTTGACACCCTGAAAACCGCCCCGGGAATCTCATTTTCAAGAGCTTTTATGTCACCGGGAGACGATCACTTTTTCCTGCCCTATTCTTATAGATCGCCGATCCTTTCCTCTCTCTTTCTGCCTGGATGTTACCTTACTCTGTTGGCGGAAAGAGAAAAGCATGGGAACGATGTGTAGCGATGCGGTAAAGAGAGCCGATTCTGCTCAGGGTATACTTAGCAGTTTGTCTTTATCGCGGCATTTTAAACGCGCTTTTTCCTTTATTTCCGTCGCCCTTTTGAATACAAACCTTCCTGGCCTGTGAAGTGCTATTTAGAGCAGTTTCCAGGAACTTCACCACACAAAACAATATCTTCCCGAACCGATGCCATAAGCAATAGCCTTGATGTAGCTTGTTGGCATAACAAGGCGAACGAAGTTGTGCCTGGAATACGTGGGAAGGCATTTTTAAGACTTAAAACTGTATATGTATTACTTCAGGTTTTAAAAATTTACCGATACATAATTTAAATTAATTAGATTGTGGTGAATAACGTTATTTTTACTGGATTTCGGGTTCGGACGAGTTGGCTATCAAGGTAGAAAGTTTGAGTACAAGGTTTACCATGCTATGATGTCATAAACATGGTTGCCAAATGGAAAATGCTATTTCGTACAAGATAAAAGCTACCTGGGTCTTCTGTTAGGTCAGGCGGGAACGCGTAGCGTTACTTGTGTCACGTATTCAAAGGTTTCGTGGGGTTTTCTACTAATTAACGAGATAATACGGTCAAAGAGAATTTCTGTCCCTCTTTGCGGTGATCAAAAGACGATTTCTTTTCGGATCTTTGAACTCGTGTTGATATGTCTAGAGGCCAGGAAGCTGGAGCTAGTGCGGTGTGTGTAAACGGAGAAGAGGAAGAGATGGATCCTTATCGAAGAGCGTGTCGATGTGGTAAACATAGCTCCATCTCATTCTTTACCCCCCACGTCGCCGAGCTGCAACGTATTAACCCACTTAAAACCTTACATATAAGATATAACTGTGCCGTCGTGAGAGAGGCTATGTTTTCGCTCTTAGATAACACGAGATGAAGATATAAACACTACTTCTATAGTGCTTCGCTTTTTAGTTTTGCTCCAGCGAAGACTTTTTTGGAATTTGATCTTTGAAAGTCCTATGCATTTTTTTGTGGACCCTTTATCGTTCCTTTTTTTCCCCTTTTTTATACGACCTTATGTGTATGCTCGTATTTAAATTTTATTTTTATATTTTTCTCCCACCCAATATCCGCTGGTATATGTAGCTTATGTTTCCCTAGCCAGTACGTGATGCGTCATCTTAATGGGTTCGTTTCTTCGCTCCATCCATAGTATATTCGAAGGTCTCAATTTTCCTAAGATCTTTGTAAGTGTCTAGGCTGGGGTCGTTTTTCCCGATTTACTCAGATTTCCATAGCGGCTCAAGACGTGTTGGCAAACAGTTACCAGCTACAAAATATGCGTAGAACAAACCGTAGTCGTAGAACATTTCTATTTTCCCTCCGGAAACATCAAAACTCTTCACTTAATTAGGAAAGCATATAAAATAAAGTATTTTTTGTTTCTACTTTTATGGATGCCAAGCTAGTGTGTCTTAACTTATAGTTGGTCCCCTTCTCGCCCAAACATTTCTTCGAGATTACTCATAGAACGACTGAAAACGACTGAAGATGGCTTAAGGCCACTGTGTACTGCAAGTAATTATCTTTTTGTCAAAAGATGGCATTGATACCATTCCTATGTCCAACACGTTCTCCGGATTTCGTTACAAACGTATGCAATCCCGGAGTCAAAAATGACACATGTGTGTCACTGTCTAACAATGGACTTTTCTTTTTTCAGTTAGTGGAGTGAAAGAAAGTGCAAGTTTGAACGATTTCATCAACAAAAGTTAATGAGAATCGTTAACCTAACCTAACGTAATCTAACCTGACCTAAGCTAACCTATAACCTAAGCTAACCTAATAGCGTTTTCAACTGGGAACCCTGCAGGTGCAGCACATTTTATCCTGAATGCCACAAATTCATTGTTGCAACACTCAATTTTGTGGCACAACACACAATTTTGTGGGATTCAGTGCAAAAACTGCTGCACCAGGCAGGGACGTAGCCAGGTATTTTCAAAAGGTACCCAAACCCCGTTTCTGGGCCTACCCCCCCCCCCCCTTTTTTTTTTAGAGACACAAATAATTACGTAACTTTCATAGCATTTTTTATTGCAACTTAGCAAAACAGACGTCTANGCACCAGGGTTCCCAGTTGAAAACGCTATAACCTAACCTAATGCATTTCCAATCCAACAACGAATTTTCAACTCGAGTGACACCCGTTTGTCATTGTCTATCTGGAGAACGTTTTGCAACACTAAATGACCGCTTGCGGTTCAACACTAAGAGATTAACTGCTTGCAGTTCACCGTTCACGCTAGCACAAAAATGGCGGGATGCTTTAGGTAGAATCTGTAGCTAAGCGAGTTAGCTATAGATTGAGTATTTCAACAATAAAAGTAACTGGTTCGTACCCCCCAGAAAAATCTTTATTTTCACCTAAACTTCCTGGCTGTTATGTTGCTAACATCAGAACGTAGTTTCAGAAGCTTTCCCCCTTCTCCCAAACTCCCCTCCCCCCACTTGTTCTAAACTGCGCGCTTTTGCTTTTTTTCTGTCTAAAACAGAGCTGGAAGAAAGAAAAGGTTAGGCGCGAGCAAGAGTTCTTTTGTTGCATTTATATCTGGTTCAGGTTTTAGCGACGCATGCTAATTAAGGAGAGGAAGAGCTTGCCTTTGCACTGTAAGTTAGCAATCGATACTTCCCGTGTGCTGTGCTCTGAGAATTGTGTCGTGTTGCGTTCGGGGTGGGTGGATGTGGGGTGTGGGAGGACATGGGAGGCTATTCTGCCTGGCCGTCAAAACAGTAGTAAGAGTAGTGAGGTTCGGGTATTTCGTTGAACGTAGTTGTTAAGTATATCGTGGCATCGTTTTGCTGGGTTTGTTTGCAAAAAAAATATCCGAATTCCGGGAGTTTCATTGAAGATTAATGAGGCTTTTAAGGAAGATTTGCAGCAATATAACCTGTTTTTATGGCGGCTCCTAGCGTCTAATTAGTGTTTTTGTCTAATTACAGGAGACAGTGTTGGCTTAATTGGTTGGAAGCATCATCGCATACACAATGGACCCTTCAACATCCCCAGCAACGGTAAGTGAGCATGCCGCCAACACACGGAACCGATTTCCGCGTATTTTTGTTTCATTTATGTTACACAAGCACGGCGAATGCTGCCTGGTTTCCTTTTTGTCTTGTGTCTCCGTATTTTTAGTGGTTTATTGAATTAAGGAAACGACTGCTAGTAGTTTTTGGCGGTATGTAAGTGTGGCATGGCCCATTGATTTCAGTTAATTCGCAAACGTGCGTGCTCGGCTGGTAATCCTGACTCTTGTCGAAAAAACATTAGAGAAGTTTTGAATCCTACGTTTTGGGAAGGTCAGGAAGGGTATTGAATTACCCACTTGGCGTTTAGGGTAATAATAGTAGCACTTGAAAGATTGTGATTAAAGCGTATGGCAACTTGGCCAACAAAGAAAATTGCGATACGGATTAAAGATAACTCATAAAGCGTCAAGATGCTCTTCAAACGACCTCAGGACAGATTGTGATTAAGGCGTTTGGCAACTTGGTCAACAAAGAACATTGCGATAGGGATTGAAGGTAACTCGTAAAGCGTCATTGGATGCTCTTCAAACAACCTCATTCGTTGCTGATTTATGCAATGCATGCTTAACACTGATTATAAAGTTGCGAAACACCGCGAAAAGCCAGTTTGCCTGAAAGTAAATACAAAGAAACAGAAAGAAAACAACGGGTTCTATAGGAAGGGGAAACTATGTTGAACGTTTTCTGAAGTGCAAATAACGCAAAGAAAACGAATAGCAGCAGCAATTTCTATGGATCTATAAAAACTGCCAATCTACTTGGAGCCATTCAACGTGTTCTGATAAGGGACGAAACCAATAAAGTCTTGTTATTATGACTGGTTTTCCTTATCAGAAATTCCTTTCCGAACGAAATTTCGGAACCTGTCTTAACACTGAGCAGACGCATAGTAGGCCTACCTTGCTTAGATCTAAACACGAAAGAATCCGCTGACCAAATTAAGAATCCGAAGCTATATCTTATCGTTAAAAGTAAACTGCCAATGTTTCGCCGTAGAACGAAAAGGTTGTTTTTGCAAACAACAATTCGAAACTGTGAAGAGCGTTCTAGTGTAATCCGTTTCAATTAAGAACTAGAGATTTTCTTGGGTTTTCTTGGAGTATAGATTTCTTGGTGAAAAAAATAAAATAAATAGAAACACCCAGCAAACAAATGAGAGATGGAGGGAGTTATTAATGAGACAGAGAAATTGGAACGAAAGATTTATATTTTCTTGAGCGAAAAGAGATAGAGTGCTGGGGACGGGGGAAGATATAGGAAAACTTGAAAAAAAATAAAGAAAAGCCAAAATAGTTGGTTGTCATGACGTGTGACTTGCTGGAGGAAATCTCCGAGAGCGAGAGCAAGGGAATGACGGCGTGCGGAAAGTTAACGACGCGAAGCTTATTTTATGACTTATAAAATGGTTGAAGAGCACATACACGACGACCCCTGCTTGTTTCATAACTGCGTGGTGTTGGGGAGGTGAAGGATTTTGTATTTTGGGGGGTCCGTTATGTACCGTACGCACGAAGTTGGAGTCGAGAATTTGTGTCTCGTCCTATTTGCCTCGGAAATGTGGCGTCTTTCTCTTACTTGCCAGTGCCGGAATATATAGCACTCCGTTTCGCATAATTTGCGGGGCGGGAATTCAGAGAAACTTTTTTTGTTGTTCGCGGGCACCAAAGCATGTACGAGTCTCGAAAGCGGGGCGCATCGCGGACGTCTGAATCGATCGCGACATTGTCCTCGTTATCGTCTTGGTCCTGCTTAGGGTGCGTTCCTTGTGTAGGCCTTGCCCCCGTCACTCTCACTGTCGTTCAATTTCATGAGTAAGTTACGCTGTGAAGGAACCGGCAGCTATAGTATGCTTGAAAAAGCTAAGCTTTCAGCAATAGATTATTCAGTGTGGCAAAAAGGTTCCTAGATCTTGAAGCCAAGGATAACAGACCCGTTCAAGCCCGTTTAATGGGAACGCATACGATAAATATGTAAAATGTTTCGTTCAAAGTTTATTATTCCAAATAGTGTATCGAAATCACTACTGAAAATGCTTATTGACATTAATATCGGAATTACAATCGATATTGATATTGATATCGAAATTACTATTGAAAATGCTCTGTTGATATTAATATCGAGATTACTATTGAAAATGCTGTATTGATAATTGATATTAAAATTACCTTACAAAATACTATACGACATTAATATCGATCTAATAACTAGTGTATCGAAATAATGTAGAAAATGAGATAATAACAGAAGAAATGTCCAACAAATGCGAAATTGTACGTACACAAATCGGTTGCGGCGTAGCCGGAAATTACCAACTTTCTTAGTGTTAAGTTGGTACGCAGGCGCGTGATTGTTAGACCTAGTCGTGCAGGATCATAAGTTGGAAATAACAAAAAATAAGGAAAAATGATACAATGTGATCTAAGGTTTTATTTGTGCATAAAGTATCTATCGAATATATTTTCGGAAGTTTTGTCATGTGAGCCCTTGAATAGCATGGGTGCGTGCTTGGATTCCGCCTTTTTTATGGGATACAAAGCAAAAGTAAACCAAGTTTTACCCCCAAACAAACGCGTTATCTTTTTCCAGACTAGGCCGTAAAGCGAGCCTATAGGCCATAAAAAAGGACACCACTGTTTCCGTTGGGAGTGAAGTTATTAATTGTGGGCCTCGAACTTGTTCGTGTTGAGCCGTGCGACTGGTTTATGACTTTGATTCTTGCACATTTATTTTTTATTGCCTTTGGTTAGGAGGGCCAAAATTAATTTTGCTCGTTCTGGCCTGCATTCTTATTTATTTTGCATGGTTTCTGCTGCCCTGCGCTCCTCGAAGGGAGGCGAAACTTTGCCGATTGGAGGTTATCCGCATTAGATTTGAAGCTGTTGATATTGCTGCAGTTTGCGTCTACGTTTTTCTTGCCTTGTGTCTTGAGTTTATGTGCCGAATATGGCAGCTGACTCGGGTATTAGGCGATACCCTTATCTTCGTTTGATGTTTCGCATTGAGGTGCTTCTTGGCACGCCACGTGTCATCTTGTTTTTTTCTTTTTATTCTGAGTTGCAGTGCAGCTTTGTTTAGCAACTTGGGCTGCAGCACGGCGGTCGCTTCTTTGTTTTTACGTGTCTCTTCACAAAGCGTTCGTTTAGTTAGTGACTTGAAACGCTTAAGCGCTGATTAGGGTGTGCAGTTGAGCGTTGAGCTCTTCTGACGCGCTGATACCTCTTAGAAAACAAAAAATGCACTTAAAAAAAAGACAAAAAGGAAAGAAAAGCTGTTAAAAAATCGCTGTATCTTCCCAAGGAGCAGCAATGTGTAACACATTGGAGCTTGGGTAATACGTGGATCCAGTCCGACTTGTTTGACTCCGACTTCCATGGCTACGACTACACCTTCATGGCAGACAGTTACTTCAGAGCGTAATGGATTATCAACTGTGGCTTGTGTTCACCGTTTCTACACCGCTCAGAAGGATTTTTGATTAGACTTGGTACCAGCCCTTATCCCGCAGAGAATTACCGCCTGTTGGAGGGAATATAATCGGCGAGATAAAGCTTGTACGATCCATCGTCCATAACTGGAACAGTGAACCTCCTGGCGTGCACGTAATAGGTTTTTTTCCCCTGGCGGTATCCAACCGCATGAGTGATGCTTGCTATGTGCCTGCTGTCACCCGCCACGACTACTGGTCGTTTTTAGTGCAACCAACGTGGACACAAACTTTCCCAGCCAGGACTAGTGGAGAGTTCCCAACGGCCAGGATTGGGGATCTCCCACGGCTCCGAGGCAGAAGCGAGGGCCTTCCGGCGTCCCTCGCCGTACCAAGGCCTCAGGATCAGCCGGACTTCGTCGTCGTCCGCGCAAAAAGAGGCTGGGTGTGGTGACGTCCGGCCGAAGCCACCGTCAGTACCGCAACGGCGTCAGTCTGGCGACCATTCCGAAGTACCCGTATGTCCCCGACCCTTTCGTCACAAGCGCCCGGCTTCTGCAGCAGCGCTCGACCAACACGCCGCCCTTCTCGCCACCGCCACTGCAGGACGTATGCATGACCGGATCCATTTTACCACCGCCGCTTGCTGCTGCCTCCCAAATGCGGAGGTCTGGGTCCGACTCGGATTCTGACAGTGTCAGTTTGCCCAGCAGTTTGGGTCATCGCAGTCTCGATCGCCGAAGTCATCGCAGTGGCACAGGGACGGGGACTGCTACGCCAGGCTCTGCCTCGGGGGCAGTTGGGGTGACTTTACCGCGGCCGACCAGCCGAGGACCTCCTCACGGCAAGGCAACTCCAACTGGGCCGCCCGGGGGAATCTTAGGATGGGGATCAGCCACCATGTCGCGGGCGATTCCCGTTCCAATCCCTTTACCTCCCCCGCACGCTCTTCCCGATGGGTCTATGATGGGGTCCTTACCTTTGGGCGCAGGGTCACTACCGCGAACGTCGGCCATGGGAACGATAGGAAGCGGCAAGCACCGGTGGATCAGCCATAACGGGCGACCGGCTGAAGGATTGAGCCGGTTCCGAGGACCGGATTTGGATCAGGAAGCTCACGACGCGGCCCTTAACGATAGGTAGGCTTGGGTTTGGTTTGGGGAGGGGGCCACAGTGCACAAGGAATAAAATTATTAAATGACCTCAGTTACGTTTTGTAAAGTGCTCTGATCCAGTTCAATCTCAGACGAAGCCCATTTGGGGCCCTAAAAAAAAGTGTGCAAGCGATGTAGCTTTCGTTCTCTTTCCTATCCCACGAGTCTCGTCATTGGGTTTCCCTCTTCAGTTTACCCAAGTTCGTTGGCGTTGGCTGCTCAGAGACCCCCGCGTAACTGCATATTGAAAGGCAGCCATGTCCATTGGCGAAAGTTTTTGTGTGGGGAGAGCGGACGGCATCTGTCTGGCATAGGTCATAGAGAAGCGGAACGAGTGCTAAAACGATCCAAAACAAGCGCGCTACTCCCCATACCGAGGAAAATAAGCTGACTGGGCCCATCTCTTTCTACGACTTTCGGCTACGTTATTTTGCTCCTCCTCGCGTGGCTCACTGTTTCACTAGAGACCATCATCCTACACGACAATCTGGGTTTAAAGGGCTTTTTTGGTATATTTCTTCCATGTGCTGTTTATTTCAGCTTCACGAAACTGGGTCATGCAGCTTGATCAAAGCTTCGTCTAGCTTAAAGGAGGAGATTCATGATCCCTTAGCGTAGCATTTTTTTATTTTTATTTTTTCCACCAGGTCGTCGGCAAAGTTGTCGAGCGAAGAATTTTTCCTATTCCCGAGAACTTTGCTGTTCGATCGTTAAGAAGGACGGGCGTTAAGACAAACTTGATAATGTGCTGTAAATCTTGCAGCAACCCTGACCGCGTAGTTCCCCAGATACCCACTTCTATCGTGGGACTAAGCATCAATCTTTAACTTTTCGCCTCTTTGTTCCCCCCATTTACTTCTTTCTTTTCTTCTCAAGCCCGTCTTCCTTGCTAATAGCACAAGCCAAACGACCAATATAACCGGGTAGAGACTTGTCATGCCATCTTGACCCCACGGGTGAGCTCTATTTGTGTAGGAGACGAGGGCGAAGGCGGGGGCGGGAACAAGTTTGCCGTCTTCCATGAATCTCCATGTCTATTTGCTAGTAGTCACTTTTAAAGACAAAGTAACGGCTATTTAGAGACTTCTTTTGTTTCTGGAGGTAGTTCAATCTCGGGGCAAAATTACCAAGTACTTCAAGTTGACCGAGTAGCAAAGAGCCATTACATGAAAGTTCAAGAGAGTGGGAGACTTCCCACCGCCCCCGTGTTACGTCCCGCAGAACGCATAACAAATAGCCAAGCGCAACCGTTTGCCCCCACAAGATTTTCCACGTTTGCGTCAACGTGTAAGAGGTCAACCGTGACGGGAGCAGAACGTTAGTGGTATATGCAAATCCTTGTAAATTAGGTTGGCTCATGACGTCAAATCACATTGAATGACATCAACTTCTCGTCCTGTCTATGTACTACTCCGATGCAGTAAGTTCTACCGTCTTCTGAAGGAAAGGAATGGATCTGTAAAGGAAAATAAACCTCTCCTATGACAAAGGAAAGATTAGAATCACGATGTATGTGCCCTCCCCACATAAAAAACAGCAACCACCCTAATGAACTTGAAAGAGAATAAATAGTCCATGTCAGAACTATGGGTGATTCGGATTCGTCGAATGACTTGCAAAATTGAGATTAAACGAAAATCTTGCCACTAGATGTCTTCAGTTTGTCGATTTGGAATGTTTTGAAATGGTTAAAAGGGGTTGTAACGGGGGTTGTAAGAGTGCTATTTTGACGAATGCAATGGAAGCCAATTATCTAATCATATTTTCTATCTTTTGGCATTGCTGCTCGCAATTATGGGACAGCCAAGAGGCGTTGGAGTCTGGGTAACTATCGCATTAATTGTTATCTAGCTTGCCTGTGGCGACAATTTTTAATTCATTTTTAGCCGTTTCTTGAGTTAAGCGTTACTTGAAAAGTTATGGGTTTTTAAAGCATTTCAGTGTAGTTTGCCGAGAACGCGCCCAGCTTTGAAAGAGGGAGTTCAAGCTTGAGCCAAACGATTTTCGAGTCGTTCGGTCGAGCATTTCCGCCTCTTAAAAGTTTGTTTCTTCTCCTGGCAAAGTCTTTGATAATTGCCTAGCGTGTAAGTGATGCCTTACTTTTGGAGACATAACATCCTAATGGGCTTATTAAACCTAATCAAAGTTTGTCTCACGAAGGATCTTTCTATAAAAAAATGCAAGAATAAGCTTCTAATTATTTTTCAGTTTTCTTTTTATCTCAGTCCACTTAAAACTTCTTTTTTGACACTTCTTGTCTTAAAAATGGCTCAAAGTAGTAGGATCGATTAGGTACTGTACTACCCCGCCCAAAGAAATTAAAGCTGCCGACCGAGACAAGACCAAGCCGGACTAACGCTACGAATCGCGGTCAGTTTGGCGGCTTCTGATAACCGTTCATTTTTCATTATTGCTTCGTTGCACCAGGGGCCAAGCAGGCCGAACCTGACAGTAAAGGGAAACGTCGTAGCTTTTACTTTTTACGGGATGGTATTGTAATGTACAGTAAAGAGCTCTAAATTACATGATTGAATTCGGATCCCAATGCAGCTTTCCCTCCTTCAAGGCAGCGCGTTACAGTCGTAATTAAGTCTATTGGCGCGTATACTAGGATCATTTCCCCGCCAGGGGATGGCTCAAGTTAACGTTTCGTGTTTTGCTCTAGCTGGGACTAACGGCAATACATTGACTGAAAGAACGTGGAGAGGAGGAATATTTGATCCATTCTCTATCCATAAACCACTGTGCTCAACTTGCAGTAGTTTTTTAGAGCGAACGTAACATTGCCGAGGACGTTTAAAAGGAAGGATAAACGTATCGACCCGTTAAGAATGTACTAACGGCATGGTTTTCATAACGTTATGAAATGTATACGTATAATTTACGTTTCTTATGGATTTTTGCGTTGGTCTCATAGAGTGCTTTTGTTCCTTTTCGTTGTCAATCGCCATGATCGCTATGATTATACTATGTGTTGCGTGTCTCCCGGAGTGTGTGTTTTTGATCGTAGCCTTTTGCTCTTTTCTGGATTTCTTCTCCTGTTCTGTTGGGTCACATGGGGCGGTTCTCATTCCCAAAGACTTCAGACGCAATTGACCATGATGAATTTGGGCGTGGGTGGAGGGGCAGGCTCGGAAGATTTGCTGCTCGGAGGTCCGTCGCCCATGCTACCTCTGATGTCCCTAGGTCCGATGGTACTTCACTCGGTACATTCGTCACAAGACGTCCAAGTGCCCGTACCAGTTTGCCCGGCTCTCTGCGAAATCCGGAGTCAGTTGCAGGAATTAACTCGCTCGGTGGAAACGTGTCAAAGCGAAGTTAGTGAAATGAAGCGCGATATGGTAGCCATCCGGCATGACGTCGAAACGGTCCACCAAGTCAAGGAAGAGATCGAAGAACTAAGGGAATGCGTGGATCGCCTGGAAGAACAGAGTCGGCGAAGGAAACTTCGACTCCTCGAACAGGTTAGCCTGATAACCCTCTCCCCCTACCCTCCGCTTTTCTAGAAATTCTTTTTACCATTCGCCGATCAAACTTGACCACCGAAGGGGGAATAGAGTACTCGTGTAAAATTTCTGTCGAAAATGGCCCCGGTTATAAAAATTCCCTTCTTTTCACGACCAATATTTTTTCATAATTTTCCGCATTGGAGCTACTTTGTGTCCAGGGAAGTGAGCGCAATCGCCATTCATGGCCGAGAAAACGCTAACAGTTGAGAACGTTGCATAATTTTTGGGGCACATCCACTCGGGTTCTAAATTTTAAGAGCGGCCGTTGACGCGTTTGAGATTTTTTGGCGCTGAAGAAGGGCCAAGAGTTCATCGAGTTCATGGCGCTGCAATGGGGTCGCTCGTCAGGTCGTCACTCCAACCCCTTCTTTGCTTTAGTCGCTTGCCTCTATATAGCTGCTGTATGCTTGTAGAGACGACGACTCAGTTTTGGAATTGCAGCTTTCCGGATTATTGATTTGGAATAGGAAAGTAGCTTCCAAAGAGGACAGCAATTCTGCCAAATTCGGGTACCGCACCGTACCGTCCTGTCCTGTGCGGCTTCTGAAAGCCCTGTGCAAATGTTGACGCGTATTGCCCTATAGACGTACGATAAGAAGTTGGCGTCAAAAAGTTCTTCAAACTTTCTTTCCCACTATTTATTTGTATTTCTTTTAAGGAAAAATAAGACTGCAAAATTGCGTACTTTTGCCACCTCCGTTCCCTGATTAGTGTGGAATCCATTGAGGTGCTTTTTTACCAAACACAGTACGCTTTTCTGATCTCGTCTACTGCTATCCTCCATGTCAGAATCCTAAGAGTATTAGAAAGAGAAGAAAGATGTGAAAAATGTGCAATGCCGGTTATGTGGATTGGCTGGGGGATCGGAATTTCCGTATAACCAAATTCTAATGAAGTTTCAGTCATGCTGCTCGCTTGCGAGAGAAGAAATTGAGTCCCTTTTGTTGGCTTCACATGCTTTAAGAAACGCGGAATCGAGCAATTGCTGTTATTGAGCCAACTTTTATGAAAGAAAAAACGAGTTTCAGAAATGTGAGGGGAGGGAGAGTATTATAAAAGAAATAGAGAGGGGTTTGTGCGGAATCCCGAGACCGCAGCAACCTTTTCTGGTGCAAATGAACATCTCAGCAGGGCTTATATACTAGATCAATGAACCTTTATGAAAAAATGGCTGAGGACCATGCTGTTCAGAACAACAAGAAGAAGAAAGAAAAATCAG
Organism: Lepidurus couesii; assembly: GCA_022832235.1. Lineage (NCBI taxonomy): Eukaryota > Metazoa > Arthropoda > Branchiopoda > Notostraca > Triopsidae > Lepidurus > Lepidurus couesii. The sequence goes on from JAGJRP010000751.1 coordinate 29,224, forward strand.
CCCAAGCGCTATAAAATCTGGCTCTTGAAGCTATTCCTGAAGGGGTTTAGGAAAAAGGAACGTGAAAAGTATGGAGTTATACCCCCCACCACTAGCTGTACCCTCCGCCGTCCTCAAGAAAAAGTTTTTTTTTTTTTTTTATTTGCATCTTCCACTTGCGTGCCAAACTCTTCCAATCATTTTTTCACCACAGCACCCCGTCGTTCTTCATACATATAACAGTTGTTTCTGCCTTACCCTAAGTTTTACTAGACAGAGCTGTTGGACATATAAAAAAAGAAAAGGGAACAACAAACCGCTCAGCTTTGCTAATCGCTTTTGCGCGTCCATTTTGGGGGCTTTGTTTACTTGTCAACTCCATCGTTTATTTCGTCCAGTTCCAAGCGTGTAAAAGGACCATATCAACCAGAATAACATGTTGAAATTTGGGTGGGTGCTTGTAGGCTATATTATTTGGAGAACAATGAAATTTGTTTTAGATTTTTGGGATTCGCCGTTCACGAGTTGTTTGGCATTCAAACAACTCGGTTGTTTGGTCATGACGTCACACGACGTGTCATGGTCGTTGACTTACAGCCCTTTACCATGGTTACTGTTTACTTCCGGGTTTAAAACGGTAAACAAAGCCTTGGGAACTAATACCGGAGATTACTGGTTTGTCTGAGATGTCAGAAAAGCCACGTGGTCTATTGCCTTGCATTTCGTTAATTCGGTATTTAATAGCTTATTTACTTACTTCACGAGTGATGCAATGAAGCGAATTACTAAATCTAAAAACTGGATTTTCCCCCTGTTTTTTTAGGACAATTTTGTGTGTCGCTGTTACTGTTTCATCTGTTAGGATAAATCTGTCGTTCCGTTATCAAGTCAAGCGTGCCAGTCGGAAGGAAGGGAGGAACTTTGGATTTATCCAGATTTATTCGAAGAAATTGAAACTTTTGATATTGACGCCCTTCTTGTAGTTTTCCAGACTTAAGATTGGATTGGATTCTTCCAAGTACCGCGCGAGATATTGAATTCCTGTTAGGAATTGAGACGGAATTCCTTGCGTTTTGGTTTTTAAGTAGGATTAGACGAACGGAGCTCAGACTCCCGACACAAACTTGTTGGGGCATTTGGAGGCATAGTTTACTTATAAATGGGACATTTACACAGTCCAACAGTTACACCCTAGCTTCCAAGCGATTTTTTAAAAAGAAGTTTTCTTCGAACTTGAAGAAGGAAGAAAAACTAGTCTGTCTTTTTCAGGAACTTAACTTTCTTTTAATTTAAGGCCACGGTGGAGCCTAGGCGCTTATGGCCAAATTACATTGGAGTTTCGGTGCACGATTTCGCGAATACAGCTTCATTATT
>JAGJRP010000752.1:0-30576 GCA_022832235.1 Lepidurus couesii
GTTGTTTGTTTACCTTAACTTAAATGTACTCAAAATGGCGGATTTCGCCAACTCTTGCCGCGAGAGTCGTAATTTGGCAAAAGCTCTATAAGCGTTCGTTTTAGCTTAAGCTCTGAAAGTTTATCGAGGTCGACTTAGAAAGTCTCGAGTCCAAAACGAACGCTTATAAGCATAAGTTTACAATTGCTCCACCCATGGGGCGGTGCTTGTCGAAAAATAAACAATAGCCGCGTTCGTTTTGCACCTTCGACTAGCCAGACTTCCTTGACTTACGCTTATAAGCGTTCGTTTTAGCCTAAACTTTGAAAGTTTACCGAAGTCGACTTGGAAAGTCTTGAGTCAAAACGTGCGCTTATAAGCAACAGTTTACAATTGCTCCACCCATGGGGCGGTGCTTGTAGAAAATAAACAAAAGCAGTATATGAATTGTTCGATATCAACAAAGGACATATATAAACAAGAGACGGGGTTAAGTTTAAGTCTAGGCACAAGAGTACACGCTATAGACTTGCCTGACTTGAGACCCAAACTAAAAGTCAAACTCGACTAGCTAAATAAAACGCTTATAAGCCGAAGTTCACCCATCTCGAACGCTTACAAGCTCAAGTCTTGGGTAGGCTTTTAAGTCGACTTCATTCATCAAAACGAACACGACTTGGGTTATTTACAACCCAAATTGGCCGATTCGTAATTAACTTGTTATTTCTGTTATATATGTCCAGAGAGGAACCAGTGCTGCACCGGTCGCAGCTTTACAATCTGCGAGTGGATCGGCTCCGTTGGTTACTGACGATCTGAACGCCGACGAGTTGCGCTCCTTGATCCTCAATTTCCGGCAACTATCTCCCTCCCAGCAAAAAGACCTAGTGGCGTACCTACGGAAACTAGAAGCAACTCAGCCGGAGCGAGTGCGAGAGCTGCGTCAATGTATTGCGCCCAGCACTCCTCCAGTTGTCCCGGCTGCTGTTCCTAAACCTGCCAAACCTCCTACTCTCGGTCGTTCTATATCGCCTTTATCCGCCAATCGGAAAGAGCTCGCTAGTAATCCTTCTCCGCCTCCTTTGGCGTCTTCTTGTCGGGAGCCAAAAGCTGCCAGTCCGAAACCTCGTACCTCTTCTGCTAGTACGCTTCCTCTGCTGCGTGCTGGGCGTCCCTTAAACTTGGACCCTGATCCGCAACGTAGATTTTCGAATGACGATAAACCGGTACATCCGCAACGTAAAGTTTTGAATGCCGAGAAACCGGTACTGGCAGGAGTGGGCGGTCCGTCGTTGGCAGCTGCTCCTACACTTTCTCCAGCTGTTTGGACTCTCCCTAGTCATCAACAGCAGCAGCAATACGCCCCACCAGTACAAACCTACCCCTATGTACCGCCAACATCAGCCTATGCCAATGCTCCGCCAATGCAAGCCTATCCAAGCGCTCCACCAGTACAGACTTATCTCAACGCTCCACCTCCAGTACAGACTTATCCAGACGCTGCGGCAACACAAATGTATTCCAATACTCCTCCAATGCCAGGGTATCCCAATACTCAGCCAGTACACGCCTATACTAATCCACCGCAAACACCTATGGACCCTAATTATGGTCACTATATGGGTGGAAGCTATTATACGTCCCAAGATCCCACTTACGGGCGAGGGAGTTGGCCTATGCAACCGCCGGATTTAAGTAGAACACGCCCTCCTGCACCGATCCACCCCAATGGGCCACAATATGGCTATCCTCCACAATCTGGTTATCAGCCGGGTTACATGTGAACGTACTCTAAGCAGTTTTCCTATATTAATCGAGGTAGGTTTAATTTACGTTATTTTTGTTATTAATAAATTGGTATAATTATTTGTTTATAGGTGTATTTGTTATTCAAGAAAAAAAGCAAAAGTCTCGTTTCGATCTATAGTTATTTGAAATTGACTGATTTCATCTCATTGTTCATCTGTATTAACATTGTAGTTATTCAAGACAAGCAGTGAGTGCTATAACAAGATTTTGTGATGATCACGCGGAATTAACGTGCATACTTCGGGTTTCTTGTGGTTTAATTTTAATCTGGTTGTTGTCTTGCAAAACTTTACCTGTGAATAGAGACTTCTAATGATAGTATCAGTTAATTAACGCTTATCTAATTTAAGTGTATACATTTATTTAAGTTTGTAATTGTTTACGGGGCATCACTGTGGTGGGTCTTTTCTTTTATTCGCAATATGCATGCATATAACTTTCATATGGCGAATAAAAGGCCTCGACGTAAACAAGTGCAATCCGTGGCTTGCACTTGTTTACGTTAAAATTGACTGAAATAAGCTATGGATTAAAAATTTCAAGGCACAAGTTAACTGTTGTTGCTTTCGGCTCGTATGTATTTACTTTTTCCAGCAGTGAGTAGGAATGGGGATCTTTTTGTGCGGAGAATGATCAGTGCAAGCAAAAATGACTGGGAATTTTTCTTTCACTGGGAACTGAACCACTTACAATTTTGTTTCCTTAGCTCGAAGCAAAACTAAAATAAATATCCTAGACCAGGCCTTCCATTATACAATTTTTCCACCTCCCAATTTCTTTACCAATCCTACAAATTTTAAGCTATACACAAACTAGACTAGAGACTCGAGGCCGAGCCTTGCAAAAACTTGACAACATATGGAGCCACTCGTTCCGGATTATTGAGATGCACGTGATGCGTTCCTTCCACGGAAACGCACTCCAAAATCGGACACACTTGCCTCAAGTGTTCTAGAAAACTTTCCGTGACTGACTTCGGCTCATAAACTCCTCCTTCCTTTGCACGAACAATAAGTACCGGGCAGCGCAGCTGATTAGCATATTCCTGTTGCTGCTCCACGGTATGGGCAGTGACTGAAGGCACCGTAACGCGCAAATCCCGAGCAAAGTAAAAGCGACCTTCTTGCGTGGGATGTGGATTTAAACCTCGCTCGAGTAAGATATCAGCCGAGGTATCCGAAATGGATCCCTTGTTGGCAGCTACGAGTCGTTGCTTCGCTTCATCGAAAGTATACGCAGGCGGTTCTTGGTTAAGCTTGCCCAAGATTTGCTGGTGCATGACGAGCGCTTGCGCAGAAAGAGTCGGGTGATGAGGCAGAGGCACCGACATGGGTTTGACGATGTCCAACATGACAAGTCGCTCTACCTGCTCAGGGAAGACGCTGGCGTACATGAGCCCAATGGTGCCACCCATGCTGTGTCCCACGAAGGAAAACTTGGACCAGCCGAGGTGCTGGACGATGTCTGAAACATGGCCCACCCGATCCCAGTAGTGGTACATCATTCCTGGAGGATAGTGAGAGGAACGTCCATGACCAGCCATGTCTACGCTCACAAATCGACATTCAGGAGGCAAGAGAGGGGCCAACACGTTGAAGGTGGCTGCGTTGTCTTGCCACCCATGTAGAGCCAACACCGGGTATCCATCGGTAGGTCCCCACTCCAATGCTAAAGGAATAATTAAAACAAAAGCAAACAAAGTCAGAATTAAGATTTACACTGAGCCTAAACAAGAGATTTGTAGTTTTACCTGCCAGGTGTCCCCAGGGCATAGGAATAGTAATTTCTTTGGGTTTTCGATCCGCCATGGTTTTAGGCAGATTAACGTATCGGCGTACTGGGAAAGACAATGACGAGGTAACCAGACGCTCGATGTTGCAGGACTGGCCCAGTCTCGTAGCTAGGAAACGAACAGGAGCCTGCCACGCCATGCACAGACGCAAGATATTTTATTGGTCTAGGGCTTTATTGATCCTTACGAACACGGATATGACGTAATCGGACGTGCAAAGTCTAAAACCACTCGTTTTACACTCGTTTTCCGGGCTAGAAAGCGAATCCTTAGCTGAGCAGAAAAATTGCCTGGGTATTAGTATTTAATAGGAGTATTAAATAACAGTAGAAAACTAAGGTCCCGTTTTTGGTTTATAATATAATCAGTTAACCAACTGACAGCTGTACACTTTTGGGCTCAGAGCAAGCAAGCAATTGTCTCAAGTCTTTTATGTTTGAATAGATGCAATAAGAAAATTAATTTGAAGAAATATGAGTTATTTGACTTGCTCTGGTAAGCCTTGTAATATAATACAAACTAATTAAATAGGGAGGAAATGCCGGTTTTATAATTGTGTTTACACTTTGAAACACTTTTTTACAATCCAGATTTCCATGGAAACGATTGAAAGCGAACCATCTTGATTATTCGCCATTCAAGGTTTGACTCTTCGTCGCTCGTCCCATTTCCAAATGGCGAGGGTTGCTCAGCAACAGGAAGTGTAAGCAAATAACGGGTGATACAGCAATATTGTAGCGTTATTTAGCCGAATTGAAAACAAATACTAATTATTTTTTTGGGCCTGTACGTCTTCTGTAACCATGTTGACGGTGATAAACCGAGGGACAAATTCCCTGTCAAACCAAGTCTGCATAACATCAGCAAGTAAGTTCTTTCTTTGTCTATTGTTAATTTGTCAGTTGTTCTTTGACTCACGTTGGCTTGTGTATTTTAGGTGGTATATTGGCATTATTGGATGAGCCCAGCTCCCAACTAAAAGAATATGCGCTGATCAAATTGGATTTGATTGTGGATGAATTTTGGCCCGAGATAGCAGAAGCTATCGAGAAAATGTAAAAGCCGATTTTAACTATTCCATTTCTATATGTAAGGGATAGCACCAAACTAACTCTCAATTCTCTTATATTAACAGTGAGGTGCTTTACGAGAACAAACAGTTCCCCCAACGGCGTTTGGCCGCTTTGATTGCCAGCAAAGTGTATTATCATTTGGGCGCTTTTGAAGACTCGCTAACGTACGCATTGGGAGCTGAGGATCTCTTTGACGTTCAGAGCACTTCTGAATATGGGCAAACCACAATCGCCAAATGCATTGACTTTTACAGTCAGCAACGTGTGGCTCAAGCTGATGGATCTGCTGATGCCAAGCCTATAGACCCTCGCTTGGAAGCCATCGTGAACCGCATGTTCCAGCGCTGCCTTGATGACGGTCAATACAAGCAAGCCGTAGGCATTGCATTGGAGACACGGAGGATGGATATATTCGAGAAAGCCATCTTGGAATCGGTAAGAATACCTATTTTATTCACAATAGATCGCTTTATTGTATTTTAAAAAAAATTATTTTAGGGTGACGTGTGTGGTTTGCTCTCCTATTGCTTCCGTGTAAGCATGTCGCTCATCCATAGTCTCACATTCCGTCACCAATGTCTACGCTGCTTGGTGGCTCTATACCGAGGCTTAACTACGCCCGATTACGTTTCCATGTGCCAGTGTCTCATCTTTGTGGACGATGCTGCTGCTGTGGCTGATGTACTCACTCGTCTTTTGAACGGCTCTGAAGATTCACGTCTCATGGCCTACCAAATAGGTTTTGACCTTTACGAAAGTGCTACCCAACAATTCCTCGCCCGAGTGGTTCAAGCCTTAAAACCCACCTTACCTCCTGCTAGCTCTGCGCCTGTGGAAACAGCTGCTGCTGCCGAAACCCCAAATACTGAACAAGAACCTAGTACATCCAAAACCATTAGCGAAGTTGAGAAAGATGCTGTAAGTTCATAAAATTTCCTTGTATTCTAATTCAAAATTAATTCTGACGATGTGTTTCGGAATTAGGATGCACCTTTGTCCAAACTGTGCCGCATTCTAAGTGGTCAAATCACGATAGGCTTGCAATTGCAGTTCCTGATCCGCTCCAACCGTTCTGATTTGCTAATCTTGAAACAAACTAAAGATGCTGTTCGCGTGTCTGTCTGCCATACGGCCACCGTAATCGCCAATGCTTTCATGCATGCTGGGACCACGTCCGACCAATTCCTCCGGTGAGTTTCCCTTTTTTAAAGGGAACGTCCTGCAAAAACCCCCGAAAAAAACAAACGTGAAAGCTGCAGTTCGAGAAAACAACTCTTTTTTCTATCATTTTTTTAAACTTTGTTTCCGTAGGGACAATCTGGAGTGGTTGGCACGTGCTACTAACTGGGCTAAGCTGACCGCCACCGCCTCATTAGGCGTCATTCACCGCGGTCACGAAACCGAAGCATTGGGCCTGATGGCTTCATACTTACCTCGCGATGCCGGAGCAGCAGGAGGAGCTGGGTATTCCGAAGGGGGTGGGCTATTGGCACTGGGTCTAATTCACGCTAATCATGGCGGAGCCATCACCGATTATCTCCTGGGTCAACTCAAAGAAGCTTCCAATGAAGTCGTGCGTCACGGTGGCTGTTTGGGTGTTGGTTTAGCAGCCTTGGCTTCTCAACGTGCTGACGTCTATGAACAACTCAAGTTCCACCTCTACCAAGACGACGCCATTACCGGAGAAGCGTCTGGCATTGCCATGGGAATGATTATGCTCGGTTCCGCTTCCCAGCAAGCACTCGAGGACATGGTCAGCGTAAGTTGGACTTTCACTTGAATTTTTTTTTCAGGAAGTCACTAGCTAATTTCTTCGTTATTGCAGTACGCCCATGAGACGCAGCACGAAAAAATTCTGCGAGGATTGGCAGTAGGCATTGGCCTGACCATGTATGGGCGTTTGGAAGAGGCGGAGCCCCTGGTTGCTACGTTAAGTGCGGACAAAGACCCCATTCTGCGACGAGCAGCCATGTACGCCTTGGCAATGGCCTATTGCGGTACTGGCAATAACGCCGCCGTCAAACGTCTCCTTCACGTGGCGGTAAGTTTGTATTTTTTCTTTTATCTTAAAAAAAGTTATAAAAAACAGGATATTTCTCGCAAGTTTTATTTTTTGTTCATGGGAATCCGATGCGCGTTCTATTTCCCTATCTTCAATGTGCTTCCGGTATTTACGATGCAAGTTGAGGGACAATGGTCGGTTTCATTCACATTTATGGATGTTTGCCATTACTTCAGTACTGAATGTTAGGAACAGAGAGCCAAGTTTGTTCTTCGCTCCCAAAACAAGACTCCCACCTCCTACATCCCCCAAAAAAAGAAAGAATGCTCGGAAATAGTTCGCTTTTTCTCTTTAATCTTCTTTTTTTTTTCTCTACCATTGTGACAGGAGTTTGTTCTGTCACATGGCCTCTCTATATGAATGTCGCGTGTTGTGTTTGACGGGCGGCTCATTTCTTATTCCTTTTCAAGGACAGCATTTTTTTTTTTTTTTTTTTTGGAAGGGTGAGGGAAAAGGCTTGTAGATTTTTGGATTTTTTGTTAGCTTCTTAAATGGTGTGAGCTGCTGGGAATAGAGGATTGAACAAAAGGAAACGAGAGGGGTGCTGCAGAAGCGATAGAGATGTCGTTTAATTAAGCTTTCCCTTGCTTCCCCCTTTTTTTTGGATATATCAAAATGGAGATTGAGATTGAAATGGAAGCGTCTGAGATGGGCCCTCTTTGATTGCCCTTTTTAGACTTTCTCTTTTTATGAAATATGAAAAACGAGAGCCTTTTGGAGGGATAAAACAAGTAAGAAGTCCTAAAAAAATACCAGTAATGAAAAAAGAAGCCACAAGCCCACGTCTCGACCCCGTTTTCTCTTTTTTTTTCTTCATGTTTTTGGGAGAATCGAAATAAGAGTGTAGTAATCATTAGGCTCCAGCTGCTGAGTATATCGTCGTCTGTCATGCGAGATATTTGTCCCCCGTTTATGCATATTGATGTATGTTTTTTCGTCTTGGCAGGTGTCGGATGTGAATGACGACGTCCGGCGCGCTGCTGTCACGGCATTGGGCTTCCTTCTCTTCAGGTAAGCTCCGCCCCTTTTGTATTCATGCATTTCTTTTTTGTTTTATTTTTATCGTGCCTGTCGAAATGAAGACCAGTATTTGAACGGGGTCAAGAGGACCCCGGGTCGGGACTTGTCAGGCGAGGACGTCGCCGCAGTTCAGTGGCAAGAGATTGCACTCGCCATTTGCGAAGGTTCCTCATTAGAGTTTAGGACATTGGCCCTCCTTTTTCCTGAGGAGCAGCACATGCAGCACAAATTCCTCTTTTGAAGTCGCAAAGGGTTCTTCCTATCCCTCTTGGCCCCGCCTCGTCATTCAGAACGCGATTCCTTCCAAATTGAAAAGGTTTCTAGGCTCCGCATCCACACACTTGAATGCGGAAAGTTTGAGATCCAAAGATGTTTACTCACGAAGACGAGCCGGATGTGCTGCTTCAGGTCAGGAACAGAAACGCTTTTGGGGAGGGGCAGACTTGAATGGGGAAGTTTTCTTTCATTTCTCGTCATGCACTTCGCTAGTGTTAAATCGATTACCCCTTGTCGTTACATTTTGCGAAGAGGAGAGAGGGGGTGGGCTTACGTCGGTTCTAATTCTGCTTAGCAATTCGGAATTGCTAACGGGTTTTTATTTACGTTCCTCCCCTTTAGACAAACACGGTTCGAGTTGAGTAGGGATTGTAGATGTCAGATTAGTCGGAAGTAGTCGTGTTGACTTGGGATGTTTTCCTTACCCTTTCCCCCCAGTGAGAGATTTATTTTCAATCTTTACACGAGATTAAAAGAGGAAAAGTTGCGTGTTGTACGTGACGCCTCAGCGGGCGTTTTCTTGCATCGCCGTTTGCTCCTCGTTAACGTCTTTTTCTCTGGCTACCCTCCCCTTTTTAAAGAAAAACTGAAAGTATAAGAAGGGAATCGGACGGGAAGAAAAGATTTTGGATAACATTGAAGTTGGAGAGAAAATCGTCTAGTGATCCGTAGGAGGCTGCGTTACGGATGAATTACTGCCTGGGAATGCAGAAACTTGCGAGTAATTTGTGTTTTACAGATTAGTCACGCAAGCCTCCGTTCCCCGCAAAGAAAAGTATTCTATGATAGGCGCTTTTTTTTGCTTGTTTTTACGGCACAGGAGTTGTTGATTTCCAAACAGTTCATAAACGAGTCCTAGCTCGGACAGTCGTAAATGGGAATGGTCTTTCGCAAGTGCAAGTATTTCCCTTTCTTGCTGTCACAAGCCCCACTTCATTTCGTGTCGAAACCGTTGCGCAGCTTCGTCGTTTTTCTCCGTAGTCGGAAATTTTTTCTTTATAATTGCTGTAAGGAATTCCGGGAAAAAAAATGCGTCTTTAGACAGATTAGAGATGCCCATATACAAGATTAAGAGAATTCTGTAAAACATTTAGTCAAGGAGAATGCAGTAACGCTACTGTCGTTTCAAATTAAATTTGCTAGAAAAAAGGGGCGTGGTTTCTGTCGCCCCAACGACAGAGATGGAAAGCTGGACGACAAAGCGCAGGAATAATGAACGAGTTCTCGTGTTTGGAGCCGACAGCGACTCTTTGCTTTTCACTTTTTGATTTACTTTATTTATTTTTTCACAAATTCCCAGCGCAATCCAAAAGCGAAAGAGAACAAAAAGACCAAAAAACTTGGTGGCGAGGAATACTGATAAGGTAAGATGCCATGCGAGAAGGGGCCATTCGGTAACACAATCTGGTCTGGCATGCTTAAGTAGCGGTTATTTTGGGGCCATATATTGCTTGTCGTTATTCCCTTCCACCCCCGTGACAGGACCTCCCACTGAATCGTTTTTCACGCTAGAAAACAGGTGGGCGGGCCCATGCCCGGTCCATATTCTTAGGTTCGATATAACGGTTGGAGTGTGTGGAATGCTTAAAATTTCTTCTTACGTATATTTGGTGGTACAAAGCACATTTTTTTTATTGAATTCACTCACGGGGGTGCAGTGGGGAGAGGAGGCGGAGCTGTGAGGGCTAAGCCGAAAGCGTCTGAAACTGAGACGGATCGGCTTGGGCGAGGTCGAGGGCGTGGCCTGCACTGGCACGTGAGTAACGAGAGGAAGACACGTTTAAACGTTCGGTTAAAGACGGTGTAAATAATGGGATTGATGGTTGACGAGACGTAACCCAACCACAGACACAAAGCCACGATATCATCCGACACAGGGGCAGCATCTGGTCCCCCGCAGACGGAAAGGATCACGTTGAGCACGAAAAAGGGTGCCCAGCAGAACACGAACGTGAAGAAAACCACGCCCAGGACTTTGGAGGCCTTTTGCTCATTGGCCACCGAAACGGCGTTGCCTAAACGGTGGTGCTGGGGACTCGTCGACGCCACGGTGATGGGGTGCTGGTCGTCGGTAGGATTAGGCGTGGGTAGCGACGCTAAAGTATGGATTTCGGGTGTGGTATGGATGGTAGCAATACCACCCGGTAACGGTGGATGACTCCATCCTCGCAAGGCCGCCCGAATGGTCATGCAACGCACTTCCCGGGCAATACTGATGGGTGTTTGGGTTCCCTGGTGACGTAATGAGCGTCGATTGTTGCTGAGGACCGGGCGGTACGTAGTGATACCCACCGAGGCGGAACCGGAGACAGAAGTGGGGGCATGGTAGCACCTGGCGGCCTTTTGGCGCAGTAAATGGACGGTGAGGGCATAGGTAAGGACCATGATGAGCATGGGGAGGTAGAAAGCGGCGAGTGAGGCTGAGAGCATGTAGGTCCGGTGTGTGATGACGCACTGCGAGTTCCACATGATGTTGTTGGTGTCGAGTAAGCCGAGAACCGTGAGCGGCGAGCTAATCAGCATGGCTAAAGCCCACACGAGCACCACTTTTAAAAGAACCAGGCGTTTACGGTGGGCAGTATGGCGAGCGCGGAGCGGAGAACGAATCCCCAGGTACCGGCCGAGCGAGATGCAACACAGGTGCAGAATGGACGAAGAACAAGCCAGGACGTCACAGGTGGAATAGACGATGCACCAGCCGGGGCTCAGCGGCCAGTAACCTGTTAGTATTTTTTTCGGTCCAAGAGAAAAACAAAGCTGTTTTAGTCGCTGGGGGTTCTTTTTGTTTTTTTGTTCTTTTTTTACCGCGTTTCAAAATGGTAAATACAGTTAGTTAGAGAGGAAAGGGAGGTAAAGGAAAAGGAGACGCAGGGAGAAAGACAAGCGTGACAGCGAACGATGAGGTCGTAACCCGGATAGATCGGAAGGCGAAAGAGGACTGGTCCAGACAGGTGACGAGGCGGAAAGATTTATATTGGCCCCTCCGACTAATAGGTTGTCGCTCTCATCTTCGTGTGTTATGAGGCCCTTAATTATGGCGAGTGTAGGAGTGCAAAGCAAGAGTTCAGTCTGCTAGTCAGTCCAGAAAGTCAAAGTTATTCCCAGTTAGAATGGACCTGCTGCACGCGATGGATATTGGAATATGATATTGCCAGCTTTGACGCTGTTAGTGTTTCCTGTCACGTACTGTTATTTACATAGGATCTACGTTATTACCAGTATTTTTTTTTTTTTTTTTTAAAGAAAAATGTGTTGAAATGCAAAATTCCAAGGTGTGTTGAAGTGGTTTCTGATTGTGTACCTTACTGTTGAAATCATATTCATTCCTGGGGGAAAATGAAAGAAAATGTGTTGGAATAGTACTGTACTAACTTACTTGGGAGCCTTTTAAGCATTGCTTGAACGTATCCAAAGTTGGTCTTTGAGTCCTTTTTAACTAGCTTAAAGAAACGTTTGAATTTTTAAAAGAATCATTTTCAAAATTAGAATAATCTAGTATCGTAAAACGCACTTTGTTCCCCCGTACTAGAAGACTTTTATGTGCTTAAAAGACAGCTTGCGAAAGGTATTCGTGCTTACGCATGCTATGGAATGTTTTTTTTATTTATAATCAAATTTGCTAAATTAATTATTTGGTTAATCGTATTAGGAAAACTGCATTTGAATTGCTTTGGTTGTGCAACCCCAAACTGAATAACGTAATGTATTTTTTTAAAAAACGTAGACTTTCTTTGTTAATTATATTTTTATCTTTGTAAAAGGAGAGAATTTATGGTAAGTATTTCTGGAAACATCTGGAGAATCTGAGTAAGTGAATTGTAATTGGTGTCACTGGAAGTTGGTTGGACAGAGTCCTGACAACATAGTGAGCTCGACTTAGTTCAAGCCATCAAGTCCAGTTAGGAATTAGGGATCTTTGTACGGGCTCACTTGGCCGCCAAATTGAAATGTCTTTTGCTCGAAAGCAACGGATCCGGACTCGGACACATGAAACATCGCTTGGCGATCCCGTGGGCTTGCTGCCAGCTGGAACTCGAGCTGAAGAGTTGGCCGATACTAACAGCCTTTCCCCAGTTCGCACTTGGAACGCGTTGAATAAAACAGAACCCATTCCGACTTATCCAAAAAGTTTGAGGGCTAGAATAGAGTGGAGTGGGGGGTGGGAGAAAAGGGCCCTGAATGAATGCTTTTTTCCCGCGTTTTTTTGGGATGGATGTTAGTGTCTTACCGAGGAAACCGGCCGCGGCACCGAAAGGCATAACCACGGTGGACACGAGCAAATCCGCCAAGGCTAATGACACCAAGAACCAATTCGTGACCGTTTGCAAACGTCGTTCCAAGCACACAGCCAAACACACCAAGACATTCCCCACGGTACCGGCCACTGCAAACAGTATTCCAGCAATTAAGTAACTCCAATCCGGTTCAGGAGGCCATTGCGGCGTCTTAGCGGTGGCCGAAGCGTTGCTCTCGTTCACCTGCATATTTTGGCTTTATTTTTCAGTCCGACATTTCTGTCTGGCCCCTTCCTCTGCAAAACATCGGGGTTATGACTGCAGTATAGTCGTTGGAAAAACTTAAGAATAGAGTGAGGGAAGCGATGTAAATGGAGGAAAATATACGAAGAGTAAAAGAGAGAGAGGGAGAGAAAAGGACTGGTGCAGACCATGGGCAAGGAATCACTGAATTCGAGAGCAGGGTATTTTCCTCGGGATTGCCATCAGGAAAAGCAATGCGCAGTCGCATGCGAGACGTGCTATTAATATTAGCTTTATATAAGGGGAATTAAGGCGTGCGTGAAACAAGAGTTGTAATGCAATTGTTGGGAGATGATAAGCTCTACGAGTCAAATCAATTGATTGCTATGTAGTGTGTGAGTGTGTGTGTGTAGTTCTATGTACAGTATCTGGGTATATGAAAACTAATTTTCTTTTTGTGATTTCTCGCAGGACGCCGGAGCAGTGTCCCAGCGTGGTTTCGCTGCTGGCGGAAAGTTACAATCCTCATGTGCGTTACGGCGCTGCCATGGCACTGGGAATCGCTTGTGCCGGTACAGGACTCAAGGTACAGAATGTTTTGGCTGGTAACTCGAGCCGAGACAAAAGCTCATTAATTAGGCATTAGGAAACATGTCACTCCATGGAGCTCGAACGGAAGAATCGAGAAGCTTTCCCCCCAAGAAAAAAAAGGAGATGAAAACGTCACCCTACGTCGTATATGTAGGGGTTGTGGGGGAAGGGTTTTGCTATCCAAGAAGAGTTATTTTTGGTTGTTCGAGGCCGAATAAACTCGATCTCCTTGTGGACAGGCAGCCAAGGCGGGAACGATGTCCCGTTAAGAATGCAAGGATCAGGTCCATTTTTATTAGAATTCATTTTTTAAGCATTGTTTCGTGGAAAGGCCTATCTGAAAGAGACTCACGGTGCGTTTGACGTTTGCCTTTTTGGAGGAAAGGGTATTACCTTGACTTTGAAGGCTAATTGACGTCAAAACATACGACCGTCTCGTTAAATACATCTCTCAGGGAATTTTTTTAGGGTTTTTTACGCGAGCTTTCTCTCCACAGTCAAGAGATAGTCAAGGAAGCTAAAATAGCATGAGGATATAATAGGGGTAGCTTGTCATATCTAAATTCAAAATTGGCGTTTCTGACTCGTGTTTGTTTATTTATGAAAACGTTTCCTTCTGGGCTTTATGGGCTCGTTGAACACGAAAGTTTGACTAATTTGACTGCACATATTGACGAGGTTCACTATTGTGCAGGATTCATTATATAAAATTGAGGAAAGAATGATTAGTTTTAAAAGTAGATATTTTTTTATTTCACATATTGATTAGGCAAGTGACTAGGTTCACTATTGTGCAGGATTAATTATATAAAATTGAGGAAAGAATGATTAGTTTTAAAAGTAAATATTTTTTTACTGCACATATTGACTAGGTTCACTATTGTGAAAGATTCATTATGTAAAATTGAAGAAAGAATTATTAGTTTTAAAAGCAGATATTTTTTTTACCTTTTACTCTGAGGTGCGCGAGGCCGAAAAGTAATTAACGTAGACAATAGTGAAATGCGATATCGAAAACAACTTTAATCGCATTGCTTAAACGTGTACGTCGAGTACTTAAAAAAAAGAAAGGTGTGACACTTAATCTTTCGAATTCCCCACTCGGTATTGCAGTCGACAGCTGGACTGTCTTGTTGCTTCCGATCTTTTTGTGGAGGGAAACAGAAGCTGGTACAAATGACAAATCTGTTGGTTATGTTTGGAATGCATTTTTTAGGAAGGAGGAACCAGTACTCTCCTGTATTGGATGGTGGTACCAATCGGAAATAATTTATGAGTAGCGCGGCGCGGTAACTTCTGCTTGCTTCAGAGCAGTGCAGAAATGATCCCGAAAGTAAAACTCTGGGTATTGTTGCATTTTTCATCTCCTTTTCAAAGGCTGGAAAAAGCGCGTGGCCAGGACTATTCGATTTGCCTCTGCTGCAGCAGAAATACGAGAAAGCTGTTACGTCTTTTTGGTATTTCTATCGTCTGAGTCTCAAGATTTTTTGAGCTAAGAGTGTCAAAGCTAATGCAAAGTGTTTTACGAAGAAAAGGCTGAATGGAAAGTCAGAAAAGATCTCGTCATCGAGAAAGAGAACCGACAGAAAAAGTTAATAGTTAAGAGTTGTGAGATTTTCCGACGTGAAAAAGAAACGTGTTATTCTTTTCTACCAAAGCGAATCTGCCGCAAATTGGAGGAAATGGTGGTGCTAGGAGACCTGCAATCAAATCAGGCGACATTGACATGGGACGTAGATTGGACAGCCAATGCGCAAGAAAAATGGACGGGGATTATGACGTCAATCTGACACGCAAGCGGACAAGACTTTTCTCTGTAGTCAAAAAAAGTTTCGATCTATTAATTGCTATGTGGTGTGTTTGCTATTTACTTTGTAACTTTTCTGTTCTTTATCTTATTTGTTTTCCCCTTTACTTGGCACAGGAAGCCGTAGCATTGCTTGAGCCCATGACGAACGATCCCGTCAACTATGTGCGGCAAGGAGCGCTCATCGCGTCTGCTTTGGTTCTTATCCAACAAACGGAAGCTCTGGCGCCGAAAGTAAGTTAAAAAATCGAGAAATCCCAATCATTTTTGTTGTTTTCTTATCTTGCACTTCCAAGTCTTGATACTGTTGCTGCATGCATTGTTTACTCCGTTCTTAAGGTGAAAGACTTCCGGAACTTGTACGCTAAAGTGATCAGCGATAAACACGAGGACTTAATGGCCAAGTTTGGAGCCATTTTAGCACAAGGCATCATTGACGCCGGAGGCAGGAACGTCACCATCGCTCTGCAATCTCGTACAGGCCACACCCACTTACCTGCGGTGGTGGGTCTCATGCTGTTTACACAGTACTGGTACTGGTTCCCGCTCTCGCTGTGCTTGTCCTTGGCCTTCACGCCATCCTGCCTCATTGGGCTCAACAGTGAGCTGCGCATGCCTAAATGGGAAGTGCGTTCCAATGGCCGGCCGTCTACCTTTGCCCCGCCTCCACCGCTAGAAGAGAAAAAGCGAGAAGAGCGAGAACGCGTCTCCGCGGCTATCCTGTCCATCACTGCTCGCGCTAGACGGCGCGAAACGACGCGAGCGGCTGCGGCTTCCAGCTCGGTCGCCTCCACGTCGTCCGCCACGCAGCAGCCTGACACCAAGATGGACGTCGACGAAGATAAGGACAAGAAGGACGACAAGGGCAAAGACAAGGAGAAAAAGGAGGAAGCCACTTTTGAAATGCTCTGCAATCCAGCACGCGTCTTACGGCAGCAACTCAAGGTCTTATCCGTACCGGAAGGCAGTGCCTACACCCCTGTCAAAGACATTTCGGCAGGAGGCATTATTATGCTCAAGCGAGCGGGAGATCAACCGGAGGAATACGTCGAGGCTGTTGCAGGTATGACTTTTTTTTTTGCTTTTTGAGATTATCTGCCTTTACGGTAAAAGTTAATTTTCCTCCCTTTCTTTATCTCATTTTTTCACATGATTCTTTTATCCTAAATCGAATCGTCGCCCGGGATGGTTCATTGAACTGTTATAGCTGCCAGTGGACCTAAAGTGGAGGAAGAAAACGAGCCTGAGCCGCCTGAGCCTTTTGAATTTAACGAGGATTAAGTTGAGGAGGTCCCTCCTTTTCGCGGCTAACGAAGCGTTGCAATGAATGCAGGCGCGCAAAAGTATGAAGTTAGATGTACAATCGGCTCCGAGCCAGAGGGCTGCGACAAAACTTCAAGATTATTCAGAAATAAAAATTTCCATAACGCCCAAAAATCATTAATTAATTTCGGTGTCATTAGTGCTTCCTTTTACAACATGTTAGCAGGTTACAACAACTCACACTCTTGCTATTCTCGTTTTATATCATTTGTGACGGAAATTGGATTAGGGTTTCTGCCCGTTTGGGTCGCACATTTCAAACAATGCGGGCTTTGATTTTCTCGAGGTCCGCCAGTTGGTGATACGCGCCACCTATTGCCCACGCAGCCTACTCCACAGCGTGACGTCATAGTCAGCTCTTGTGATTATCGGGAAAACGTTCGGTGAGCCTTGCTCCGTAATAAAATCGCCTAAAAGCATGTAAGTAAACCTCAAACTCGTGTAATTTAGCTTGGAATTCATTAAATATTAAGTACTTGTTTGTCTAAGTTAAGTTTTGCATCCAAAAACAGCCTGGAATAGGTGAAATGAGCCAGACAAGATCAAGGCTCTGGGCTGTTGTATGTGTATTGACTGACGCCCCCACTTTTATCAGGCGTTTTACTGATGTGTCATTAGCCTAGATAGTCGCCAGCTATCCGTTTTATTCCAACCAGGATAATCTTTTCTCAAACAGTCTCGCATAGGACACTCATATCAATATCATATCATATGTGTTTGTTAGTTTTCAGTTTCACTTACTCCTTTTAACCTTCCCTGACTAAAAGCTTATACCGTAAAGGAAACGACCGTCAGTTTTTCCTAGAAGCAAGTTTAGAGTCCGGGCTGAATAATCCCAAGTGCATTAGTTATTCATCATGTAACGTTAGGTTTCTTTGGGCTGAATGTTTACTAATGGTCGAATTTTTGTATGTAATTTGCTAGGTCGTCTGGCGGTCAAGGTTTGGGTGCCCCTGAAGGCGGAGATGGAGCTCCAGTTGTGGGAGGTGGAAGAACACCACAGCAAGTAGCAGCCTCTAAAAGATTGCAGCAAACCCAGGCTCAAGTCGACGAGGTATACAAGCACTTCATCCATTCATAGCACATTTCTTTTCAAGGGTATAGCCCTATTTGCTAATAATCCATGGAAACGAGTCGAACTAACCGTAAAATGCATTTTGAAGAATTCGAATTAAAAACTCCATAAAAATTTCAATGCCCCCTATGTCAGGTGGTTGGTATCATGAAAATCAACGTGGAGAAGGTATTGGAACGCGATCAAAAGCTCTCAGAGCTGGATGACCGAGCAGGTATTCTATTCCACCCCCAAAACGCTTCAGAATCCCAATAGTTCTGGATTGAGGAACAGTCTGCAGTCTTGGATCTTAACTATCTAAATGAACCTTATTGGCTAAATGTCAGTTTACACGTGTGTTGTCCATAGAAAGATAACACAAAGTTTTTTTTGGCTTCTTCTTCCTTCTTTTTCTGCAGGTGGTGGATATTATGCGTACCAACGTGGAGAAGGTGTTGGAACGCGATCAAAAGCTATCGGAGCTGGACGACCGCGCAGGTGATCAACATTCTCTCTGGTGTCCTTGTGGACTTTCGTTTCATATCCGTGTACTTTTTCAATCGGACTGGGTTGATTTATTTCCGGTTTTGGTGTTGATCCCTGTCCTTGGGTCTCTGGGTCCGCGGTCTCGTCCCGTTGGCTTTTGATTTGGGTGTTTTACAGTTTTGTTTCTCGTTTGGATTCCGGACTTTTCTTAAACACTTTTTCTGGGTTCATTCGCAATTTAAACTGCACGACTGTTCCTTAGTTTTTGCCTTCTCCACTTGTGAGTTCTTTTTTAATCTCCTGTGTTTTTCCGTAGATGCTTTGCAACAAGGCGCCTCCCAATTTGAGCAGCAAGCCGGCAAGCTGAAGAGGAAATACTGGTGGAAGAACTTGAAGATGATGATTATCATGGGCGTCATTGTTCTTATCATCTTGATCATCATTGTCGGTAAGTATCCAATTGCAGTGATAATCGTTTTACAGTTGTTGTTTTATTTATTTTATTCAGTTTGGATTAATTTTTAAGTAATTCTTTGCAAGATTGGCCTTATTTTGACGTAGTTTTACTGTAGTTTTGTATGTAGTTTTACAGCTCACTGCTTCTTTACGTAGCTTGGTTTGAAGCCAGACAAAATTTTTTATGTTAAGACAAGTTTTCTTGTCCTTCTGTTATTTTCACGTTCCCTTAGTTTGCGTCTTTGGACTGGATTTGTAGTTTTGCGTATACGTTTCATGAACTGACTTAAACTTCATGTAATAATATGGTTTCCATGGTTGTGTAACGTTTCTTCTCTTGTCATTTTCTTGCTGCTACTGGATTTCTGCAACGACAGTCAACTTTATGTAAAAAACAAAACAAAAAAAACAGTTCAACTCCACACCAAAACAAAAAGGCCTACAGCTAACTATCTGCGTGCCATTCGGGGTGTTTTTTTGTAATTTTCTTATATTATTTTTTTCCTTTGGGGAGTGCTGCCTGCTGCGGACACGTGTGCCACGCCTTTCTTGCCCCTCCCCTTTAGCGAGTGTGTTTAGATTTCTTTCCCAAGGGGTGACCTCTTGTCGACCACGCTTGATTTACCCCCTTTTGGTGGTTTCGTTTATTTTATTTTATGATTTGTAATTCTTGGCCATTTTACGTATCTGACTTCTTAATTTGGCTTCCTTTGAGCGTAAGTTCAGCTTTCCAACAATAACAACGAGGTTCACTAACTTTCCGCCTCCGCTTTTCCAATTTTCTTCTTATTTTTTTAATAACTTCATTTAATGAAAAGAGACTTCTCCCGCTGCTTTTTCAACAAAGCCCTGGAAAAAACAGTAGGAATGGTCTGTTTTCGGAATCTCGCGAAAACGAAATTGAAAGAACGGTTTTTAAACTTCAATCGTGTGTCGTATTTAAAACTTGAAATTGATCGTGTTAATAGGGGAAGATTTGCTTCATACCTAAAACTCAGCTTTCACGGCGTTGATCTCATGCAAAGCATTCCGTAGATTAGTCCAGGAAAAGAAATTAAATGTCTTATTAATTGTTAGGAATTATGAACGGCTTTCCGGATTTATTTATATTATTATTACTATTATTTGTTGACAAATTTATGTGATATTCGTTCTTTTAGTTATTAATTTCTTTATTTTTTGTTTAGTGTGGGCTACATCTGGCTCGGACAGTTCGCCCTCCCCCACGACCCCGCCCCAGATTGCTCCTTGAGTTCGTTATTTGGATAACAAGTTTAGTTTTTCATTTTTTCACCTTTTTAATTAATTTCCCATTTTTTGACGCCACTAAGGCCCAAAAGTGATTTTCCCTTCCCATTTTTACGTTGAGCTTTTTGTTAGGTTCACCTAAATTTGGAGCATGTAAATTGATGGGTTTATATCAATGGGGTGCAAATGAAGGCGGCTTTTTGTTTATTTTCTGAGGGTTTGGAAGGCAAGTTATGACACCGTTCACTCGCGTTAACAGTCGTTTGAGGAATTGGCCTATTTAACTCTCGATTTCTTTGCCCCAATAATAACTTGAGAGTAGAGAAAGCCTAATCGTTTATTATGTGTGCGTGAGTTGTATGTTAGCCAAGGAAAACGACCCCAGGTGAGAGAGAGAAAGAAAGAACACGTTAGTGATAAAAACGCAATGTTTTTTTGTTTATTTTAATTTATTCACTTTCTTAGGAAAGAATTTTCCAGACTGATTTTTACTTTAGTGGGCTATTCGTGTGATTTCTTGATTAAAAAACAAAACAACAGAAAGTCTTTTTTCTCTAAACCTCTCTCTTGGCTGTGTCGTGGGTTATAATCATTATTATCATTATATACATCTATATAGGGGTTTTGATTCCATTCCGTAGAATCTAATGTGCGTGTCTGTCTGTTGTACCTCGTACGCGGTGGGCGTGACCTTTTACTATCACCCCAGCGAAAAATCTGTCCCCTCTTTTGTTTATTTACCAAGGCTCCTCCCCTTTTCTCTCTCCCTATCATCAGTAGTAATATGATTGTTAGCTGCAAAATATTGCCCACAATTCACAACTGTAACATGGAGGCTCTTTGGGATTTTTCTTTACGTGGGATGTTTTTCCCCTCATTTTAACCCCTTCAACACCACACCCCCGGGGCGGCAGGTTTACTGTGTGTCTTGTAATTTTCCGAGGTGGGTTGTTGATTTGATGTGTTGCCCATCTTCTTTCGTCTATACCGAAAGTCAATAAACGCGTACATGAGTTGCTCCGGATGAAAATCAAGCAGGCCTATAGACATGTGAAAGCTTATATATTTGCCGTGGGCGTGGCTTTGGCAGGAAGTCGAGCCATGCAGTTGTAGTTGCCACACGAACATTTAATGTTTATAGCGGGCGCTAGATGGCGCGGAAGTAACGCTCGGTGAATGCTCGCTTCGAAAATTGAGGCCAAAAAGCTTCTCGATGCCGATTACGTCCACAAGTTGTTGTTGCTGGAACCAGTCTTGTTCCAAAGCCCCTCGTTGACTGTGAGGTGTGGATGGGGATGCGATTTCTGGAAGAAGAGAAACCGAAAGAAAACGAAAAGAACAACGGAACAAACATCCCAAATCGAAGCTTTAGAATTGACGTCTGGGCACCGAATCGAAACCGGAGCAAATGTGAGTGCGCGTAGGCGTTTCCGTGGGAATTACCTTCTTAACCAAGATTTTTTTTTGTCGAATTCCCCCTCTCCTGTATATCGACATGTGGTCATGAAGTGATCCAGAGCTCTTGTCACCCATCCGGGAGAAGAAAACGAAAAACCGCAGAAACACGTCACTTTTAGGAAGGCAAACCCGAAATTCTGGAGTGAGGATTTTACCTACAAGAGTCAAACGAAATTTTGACTCGCTGGAAGTAAGAAGTTTGTTTTAAAGAAAAAAAAAATCAAGTATTTTTCACACTTGAAAAATAATTGTTACCCAAGTGACTCTTGTTTTTCCCCAGGGATTTTCCTTTTTAAAAAGATTTTATTGTTCCCATCCTAGAAGAGAGTGTGCTTTGTGCCAAGTTTTAGCCATTTGCAACCACCCCAAGGACGTTAGCATTTCACTTGAGCGCGTGTTATTGTTAAACTCCAGCATAAGGAAGCCCAAGTGGGATTCAGATCGCAAGAAGAAGGAAAAAAGCCATGGCAACACCCTCTGCTTCAGCCTCCTCGGCCATGACAATGACGGGAATGCAGCCCGAAGTGGAACTAGGATACCAACATACTTTGGTAAGTCTTTGGGTTCTTTTCTTTCCTTTTAGGAATGCGTTTGTCGCTCAATTCACTCAATCGAGCCTTTCTTTGAGTCTCGTTTGTACCTTTGTCTCTGTTTACGGCGTTTCTTTTGCTCGCTGGGGGGGAAGTCCTGGAAAACGTATAGGAAGAGATTAGATAATATTTTAGCACTGCAGGAATTTACACATGAGTCTTGTCCTCGTATCTTCAGATTAAGTAACGGAGAAATTATAATGAAGTTGAGGAATACGCCGAGATTAGGTGATCGAATTCATCGAAATCACTCCTGTTTTCCGTTTCATTTAACTGTCGGTTAGACAACGAAGGGGATTACAAAAGCCGGCTCATTACCTTGAAACTTGCATTCAGGAATGAAGTTAGACCGCAAATTTAAGTCTCAGTGATCTTGACCTGAATCTCGTTTACAACGTAAATAAATAAACAACACCCCGAACTGCAAGTCGACGGTAGAACGGTAACCCATTGTTTCATGTCTCCCATTACGTACGAGATGCTGCTACATTCCGAGTTTGAGAGATTTGGCCTGCGGGAGATGGCGAGATGGCATTACCTTGGTCGTGGTACAGGTTGGTACCGTGACGTGTTCCCCGGGGTGGAATAAACCAATAGCATTCATTGCCCCAAAGTTTCTTTCACTGCTTGAAAGAAGTGGTCTGGCTCACCTAGCTTCGTTTCTTAGTTTTTGCTCCAGATCTTGCTTTTTCCCTGTCTGATTTTATTTAATAAATGGAATCGTCAAGTCTATTCACTTGATAACTCCGCACGTGTTTTTCTTTTCGGGAAAAAACGAAGAGTGCGTGAGGCAGCATCTATGCCATGGAATTGGATACCGTGCTAATATGGGCCGCTCGGATGGGCAGCAAACTGAAAAGTAGTGTGTCGAAAGCCTCCTCACGTCAAGAATGGAGTCTTCACTTCCATTCTCCGTGTGGCCTTCCTTTCACGACACGTACAACAAACAGGCCCGTCCTGAAGGAAACAGAAAATAATTTTCCAAAGACATGCAAAAATAAGATTTATGGGGAATTTCCGTTTCCTACACCGCGTTGACGTCACTACCTTGCTTCCCCTTCTTCTTCTAACTTTTTGTTAATGGGCAAATATTAAATGCCCTTGAGGAACAAAAATTAAATAACAATTTTTGCGTCGTCTTATTTTGTGGTCGCTGTAGATGTATGGTCGCTATACAAGGGATCTGGGAGAGTATGCCAAGGAAGAGGCCAAAAGGTTACGCGATGTGGAGAAAGAGCGACGAGCGGCCGATAAGTTGAGGACCAAGGAATTAAGGCGCTACCGAGGGAAATGGACTTCGCGATTGCTCCGGGCTACGGCCTACATTTGGAGGCATACTTTTGCGAAAATCGGCGAGGATTGGGTTTTCTTGGCCCTACTCGGGGTGCTTATGGCCTTGATCAGCTTCACCATGGATTACGGCATTTCCATGGCCAACAAAGGTAAAACTACTCGGTACGAACGGGTGATTATCATTGTGGTAATTTGGGTATGTTTTACCAGCGCGCATATGGATGTTCAAGGAGGCTACTCACCCAGCCTTGCAGTACCTGGCTTGGATCAGTCTACCCGTCTTTCTGGTCCTCTTTTCGGCCGGGTTTGTCCACGTTATCGCTCCGCAAGCCATAGGTACTGTTATTAAGGTTGTTTCGAATGATCTTGGGAATGGCGAATTGTCTAAAACGGGAGATTATGTTAACAAGAGTGACCTTTCTGTTGGCAGGTTCGGGAATTCCGGAAATGAAAACCATCTTGAGGGGCGTGGTGCTTAAAGAGTACTTGACGTTTCGGACCCTGATCGCAAAGGCCGTTGGTTTGACGGCTACCTTGGGCTCGGGCATGCCGTTGGGGAAGGAAGGACCTTTGGTGCACATTGCCAGCATCATTGCGACATTATTGTCGCAGTTGGTCACTTCCTTTCACGGAATCTATGAAAACGAGTCGCGTAATAGCGAAATGTTGGCTGCGGCCTGCGCCGTGGGCGTGTCCTGCTGTTTTGCAGCGCCCATAGGAGGCGTGCTTTTCTCGATTGAAGTTACTTCAGTGTATTTCGCCATTCGGAATTACTGGCGCGGGTTCTTTTCCGCCGTCTTTGGAGCGCTCATGTTCCGCCTTTTGGCTTACTGGTTCAGCAAAGAAGAAACCATCACTGCCATTTTCCGCACCAGTTTCCAAGTCGACTTTCCCTACGATCCCCAGGAGCTGTTCATCTACGCCTTAGTTGGGTGAGTTTGGGCCATTCATAGACTTCATTTCTCTGTCTTATTTCATAGATAAACCTGTTCTTTTAGAGCGTTTGGGGGTCTCTGCGGAGCTAGTTTCATCTACTGCCACCGTCATTACGTCCTTTTTATGCGCAAAAACAAGAAGATTAATTTCTTCCTCCAAAAAAAGTAGTTATTCCCCAAAAAAACAAGGTGATTGGTTATTAGGATATACTAAATTGTTACGTTTTTCCCAGTCGGTTTATTTATCCGGGAGTTGTGGCCTTGTTCATAAGCTCCTTGTATTTCCCGTTGGGTTTTGGCCAATTCTTGGCCTCTGAACTGACCACGCAACAGCAAATTATCAGCCTCTTTTCCAACTTTACGTGGTATACTGACGATTTGACCGTGGAGCAATCCACCATCGTGAAGTTTTGGAGCAATACTGAGCTGCCAGACAAGTCCATTTTCGTCAACCTGGGCATCTTTATCGTCGTAACTGTAAATAATTTACGCTTTCTCTGTTTCGACAGGAAAGCCTTGCTTTATTCGTTTGGACTCGCTTTCTCTAGTTTTTCTTGACCGTCGTGGCTACGACCTTGCCAGTGCCTTCTGGGGCGGTCATTCCGATCTTCAAGATGGGAGCTGCTTTCGGGCGAATGGTAGGAGAAGCCATGCACCTGTGGTTTCCTGAAGGTTTGCGGTACGGCGCCGCCGTGTCCACCATATTACCTGGCGGTT
The DNA here is from genome assembly GCA_022832235.1 of Lepidurus couesii. NCBI lineage: Eukaryota > Metazoa > Arthropoda > Branchiopoda > Notostraca > Triopsidae > Lepidurus > Lepidurus couesii. Next base: position 24,448 of record JAGJRP010000752.1, read on the forward strand.
ACGCCATTGTCGGGGCAGCGGCCTTCTCAGCGGGTGTCACGCATTCCATCTCCATTTGCGTGGTGATTTCCGAGATGACGGGCCAGATCCACCATATTGTCCCAGTTATGATTGCCGTCCTGGTCGCCAACGCCATTTCCACGTTGCTGCAGCCGTCGCTGTACGATTCCATCATAATGATTAAGAAACTGCCATACTTGCCCGACATTGTTCCCACGGGCGCCGGGGCGTACACCATCTTTGTGGAGGACTTCATGGTGCGCAATATCAAATACGTCTGGGACGCCATGACGTATGCAGATTTGCGCCGGGTTCTCAAAGAAGGACGCAAATTGAGAGCGTTCCCTTTAGTTGATTCCCCCACTTCCATGGTGCTCTTGGGCTCCATTCCACGCCACGAGCTCATTGGACTCATCGAAACACATATTGGACGCGAGCGACGCCTGCAAGTTGCGGCTCAATGGCAAGTGGAAGCCCGAATGAAGTAAGATTGAAAAGAAACCTCTTATTTACTAGTTTTTAACATGTAACTTTTTAGAGCTCAGGAACATCTGAAGCGAATGCAGCTGGCTTTGCCTGCTCCACCATTAGAAGAAGGGGTTCCCAACTTGGAGCAACGTCGCCCATCCCGTTTCGAGGTGGTCCCCGCCCCTGATGATCTCTTGAAATCTTCCTCGAACGTCCAGGAGCCCGATGAGAACCAAGTAAATCTATTCTTGTAGAAGTCGTGTATTGATCAATTAATATATTTTGCGTAATTCCAAAACAGTTGACAGTGGGAAGCAGTAATGGATTCCGTTCAGGGGCTTTTCCTCGCAAGTCCATTTTGAAGAAGACCAACTCTTTTACGATGCAACTGGCTGCGAGTCCTATGACGTCACCTGTGACGACGCCTTATTCTACTGTAACTGGAGCTGAAAGTCGGATACGGCAAGCTTTCGAGGCCATCTTTCGCAAGGCGGCCACTTTGGCAGACGCTAACACAACCAGCCAGCAGCCCATGGCAGAAATTTTTACTCCTACCATAATTACCACTCCTACCAGCCCCACTTCCATCAAGAAAGTGCAACTGGTAAGCCTATTTTAGATTTTTTTAAAATTGGAATTCAATTCTCGTTATTTATGGATTTGTGATCTCTTTAGCCCCGTGAAAGAGTGATCGACATGTCACCTGAAGAGCAAAAAGCTTGGGAAGAAACTGAAATGTCCCGAGAAGCCTCTTTACTGCACTGCCACGTGGACCCGGCTCCCTTCCAGTTGGTCGAGCGAACTTCTCTACTTAAAGTTCATTCCATGTTTAGTCTGTTGGGAATCAATTTGGCCTACGTCACAGCTACTGGCCGTCTCATTGGAGTAGTTTCTCTGTCAGAGGTAAGATTTTTCCCTGGTGACTTTAGCCGCGTTCGTTTGGACGAAAGTTTAAGTCGACTTAAAAGTCTACCCAATACTTCGAGATTGGCAAACTTCGAGCTCATATTCATAAGCGTTTTATTTAGCTAGTCGACTTTGATTTTTAGTTTTGGTCTCAAGTCAGGCAAGTCCATAACGAGTACTCAGTGTGCCCAGACTTAAACTTAACCCCGCCCCCTTGTTTATTTATTTCCTTTGTTTATTACGCGCATGCCGAGAGACTGCGTGCTTTTCAAGAATGCGGTACTTTTAATTTTTAATAGTTTTTTTTTATTAATTATTTAAATTGGCAATCAACGATTTTTTCCATTCGAAGTAAATTTTCAAAGTCAAGACTAAAACGAATTTTTGTAAGCATAATTCAAGGAATTTGGGCTAGGGTAAGCTTAAGTAGAACGTACAAAACGAACGCGGCTTTTGAGTGAAGTTATAACATATGTTTTGACCTAAACTGTTTCTGGTTTTCTAGTTGCGTAAAGCCATTGAAGAAGTCAATTCAGGAGTCTCCGCTATGGGATTAGTGAGTAGTTCAAGCATGGACCTGGGAAGCCGAATGGACAGAGAACATTCGCCAGGAGCACCGGCAGATATTGAAGGTGGCTTAAGCAGCACTGGGACGGTCACGCCCCCTCAAGCTCAGTCGGAAGATTTATCATCAGAAGAAGGCTCATGCACGTCTACTGTCACTGCAGAGACTACGCCTGTTCCTGCCCAGCGGCGTTGAGTCTTAAATTTTTACATAACTGACGAAGAAAGCAACGAAATATTGATTATTGTACCGAAAAACTTGACTGCTTAGAATGAGTCCAAAGAAAGAATACCGCGTGACTTTCCGTGTAGGTTTGTATAAGCCTGTGCTTAGGCCTTTGTTTCCTGTGATACCACTTGAAACCCTGTGGATGGGTTGAGTCGTGTGCGTGCCTTACCGCGAAGTTCACGCGATTTTACCCAAGAAAGAATAGTCTTTTTTAGATTATTATACAGTATTTGTATTTTAATGCCTGTATTCTTGTACACACAACCACACCGAAATAGCGGCTAAATGAGCTACAAGCATAGGAGAAATTTGACTGGAAATGAGGGGGGAAGGGAGAGACGGTTTCTTTTGCCGTTTGGCTTTCTTAACATTTTACAGATTTTACTGCCTAGCGTTTATGATGTGGACAAATTCAGGCTTGAGCGAAGCTCCTCCCACCAAAGAACCATCGATATCAGGTTTTTCGGCTAATTCGCGGCAGTTAGCTGCGGTGACGGAACCACCATAGATAATACGAGTCGCCTGAGACACGGAGGGTGACACTTTCTCGCTGAGCCAGTTGCGGAGGAAGGCGTGTACGTCTTGGGCCTGCAAGAGAGACAAGCAAACCGGGTAAGTTATTAACATTATTCGCCTTTCGGTAATACCTGTTGAGGCGAAGCAGTTTTGCCTGTTCCAATGGCCCACACAGGCTCATAAGCTACAACTACTCGACTCCATTCGTCTTCCTTAACGTGATCAGCAATGGCTTGGGTCTGACGACGAACAACCTCTTCTGTTTCTCCAGCTTCTCGCTCGGATAGGGTTTCTCCCACGCAGGCAATCACAGACAGACCAGATTGCAAGGCATGAGCTACCTTTTCTCCGACTAACTGAAAGGTAGTACACAGTGCATTGTTTGATTATTGGCTTTTCGGGTGGGGTGACGCTAATCAATAACCTACTTGATCAGATTCTCCAAAGATGCTTCGACGCTCAGAATGGCCTAAGATTACCCAGGTAGCTCCGACGTCTAGGATCATAGCAGGGCTAGTTTCACCAGTAAAAGCTCCTTTGGCTACTTTGTAACAGTTCTGGGCAGCTACACCAATGGAAGCAGGAAGCTTTTGACGAGCATAGCTCAAATACACCGCAGGAACACCGCAAACAACCTCTGGAAATAGTAAAAAATTAAGGTTATTAAGTAAGAAGGTCAGAACAAACTCCCATACTAATTGGTACTAATATGCCTTTTTTACCTGTGTTGGGATCTAGGGGACCAGTGGTGAGAAAATCGACAATTCCATCAATTTCCTTCATGGTGCCATTCATCTTCCAGTTACCACCGACGAATAATTTACGAGGATTGGACATGATTAAATGGCTTTTCCGAATTACAAGTACACGAAAAAGGACTGGTTACTTCACTCCAAAAATCACCACGACTACTCACAAAGTGCAAGAGAACAGAGGTGCTGGATACCCTTGTCTGTGTCACTCTTTTGACCTTCCGGTTCTTCGATCTATAGCCGCAGCTCTAAATGTCGCTTTGGCGGCTTTGGCACGTATACATCCAGCGTCGGAGCTTTGTAATACAAGGAACGAAGCCGGAGGGCGCTAGAGCTGTCGTAAACACCGACTAGAGCCGTGGCCAAACTTTCACTATCTCCCTTCAAGAAATACGAACTAGTAAAAGCGAGGGTGCGGTAGGTTAACCTAACCTAGTGTACGTACTGTACATGTATTTCTTTAATCTAATCGTAGTGGATCTAAAATAACGCAGGTAATTTCCTTGCATGCTTATTTTCGTGTAAAAATTGTCTTGTGTTTGTGAGCCTAAATACAAATAATTTAAATATAACATATGGCTTTGTAATTATTTTTTAACGATTTTGACACATTATCCAAAATTAAATCAGGATTTTTTGTTTCATTCTTAAATACACACACAGAAAAAGGATATAATGTAAGCCTCTAGGAAATATAATGTATGGCTGTATCACACAGCCATACTATATCTTTATCAATCTAAAAAAAGATGGATGATACCCACATACACCATAACCTGCTTCCTACATACGTTGGTTATATAGAAGTTTCAAACGCGCAAGTAAAATATCCGTGTGACCGAGTGGATAAGACGTACGACTGGGGAGCGAGAGGTCATCGGATCGAAACCCGGTCGAGGCACTTTATTTTGTAAAAAAAAAAAAAAAAACGAAATAGTAACTGGCTCCCTTTCTCTGTACCTTATGCCTTCCAGGCAAGGTTGCTATACCCATATTCGAAATCACGAACTCGAATATCGGGGATAGAAAACCAAGCAGGGGAGTTGGAAACAGGGGGAGGAGCGAGGCTCTCAATTTTTCACGATTTTTGAAGGGACCTTTTAGAAGGATTTTACATTTTTATCAATCGAACAATAGATGGAACATACAACGTACACGTAGATCAGCTTACTTCATATGTTGCATTTATAGAGGTTTCAACGCCCTTCGTGTATAAGCGTACGACCGAGTGGATAAGACGCAGGGCTTGTGATCGGAAGGTCGCAGGTTCGATCCCCGGTCGAGGCACTTTATTTCGTGAAAAAAAACGAAAATAAATTGGCTTCCTCACTCTATAATGCCTTCCCGGCGAGGTTCCTATTCCTATATTCGAAATTACAAACCGGACAATACAAAAAAGGATTTCGGAAACTAGGTTCTACGGGGAACATTTTGGGCACAATACCGATTTTGGGGGTCTGAAACTACCGATTTTCGGGGGTATACCCCCGATTTTGGGGGGTTTGCAAATACCGATTTTCGGGGGTATACCCCCGATTTTGGGGGTTTGAAACTACCGATTTTGGTAGGTATACCCCCGATTTGGGGGTTTGAAACTACCGATTTTGGGGGGTATACCCCCGATTTTGGGGGTTGTAAATACCGATTTTCGGGGGTGTACCCCGATTTTGGGGGTTTGAAACTACCGAGTTTGGGAGGTATACCCCCGATTTTGGGGGTTTGGTGCCATTTTCGTGCAACGCCGTTCTGTTCCCGTTCCGCCCAAAACAGCGGAACCGAGCGGAACGGAGTTTTCTGGGAAGTTCCAAAACAATGCTTAAAGCACGCCAGCCGCAGTTGGAAATATTAATAACTGAAGCCTACTGCATATAATCACCAGATTCACAGCCAGAAGATCCAATGGTACTTGAAACCAGCAAAGATTTTATTTAGGGTCGTTCAATAGTCTTCTCTTGCTGTACACTCGATCAGGAAAGCCGTTAAAGAACACTTACGGTAAATACATTAGGTCTGAAATTCATATACAAATAGATGACAGATTATATATTACCAAAGGGTTCGGTGCAGTTGTGGATTTGGCACAGCGTTAAACCCCACAGCCCATCAATAGTTTTTATCCTGACGGTGGTAAGTACAGTCTTGGTAGTACAGACACAAGGACAATTCGACAAAAGTACGACATGTGACTAAGGGTGCGTTTTATTGTGAACTGATCCGTTCACCAGTTCTTCCGTGGAACGGCTCTCGTTGACAATAAAACGTACGTTCTGCAGGTTGCCGTTCAACTGGCTGAGTTGAGTTCTACTGTGCACCTTGAGCACAGTAGAAGGAAGGCGGTTTTCGAACTGCGCGCCAAGCCATCTAGTTGAGCTGTTCACGCTAAAACGTCCGTTCAGCTGAACCCCGTCCACGCGAAAATGCCAGTTGAGCTAACTGGTCAACGCAGTTAGTCAGTTCGGTTCACANTGCCAGTTGAGCTAACTGGTCAACGCAGTTAGTCAGTTCGGTTCACAATAAAACGCACCCTAACTCTCAGAGGAGCCAACATCAGGACATCGAGTTGAGAAGTCTCTGCTCATTCGAATGAGCGAGATTAAAACACAGAGATTTGGTATGACTTTTAGTCTTGGTTAATGTATTGTATTAATCTAAATGTGGTGATACGATGCTAGGAGTCTTGACTCGCATGAGACT